>OX411331.1:1825000-2047311 GCA_948150665.1 Conistra vaccinii | reverse complement strand
GGTTTGCCCCTAAAGAATCTTTGAGATTTCCAAATTGTGGTATTATACTAATCCAGTCCTATATTTAGAAAAAACGATAATTTAGAGTACCAAAATAGTCTTTATTAAAAGATAATCAAGTGTCTTTTGCAATAGTTCTTATAGCATTAAGTATTCATTACCTATTCATCAGTTCCGTCCAAATGGGAATCGTAACCGCTTCATTTCGGATATGTGCGGTTTATTTCAGTGTAGGCGGGTTTCAAAGTGCATTGACACATCACTATTACCTATCTATACTAGATAGTGTTGTACTCGGAATGGAGGGAATTGTGGTTCACCGCAAATTGAATTAATACAAAACGGGAAACGGTACTGAATTAGAATTTCCAATTCCGAGATCAGCGTCCTGTAATAAAAAATAATTAGGCCCATTTACGCGTCAATAATTAACTAAAATAAGTGCTTAAAATTAATATCACATTATTATATTCTAAGAATTAAGATTTTATACGAGACTGGATCATGTTTTAATTAAGAGTCGAGCTAATTTTATTAAGAGCAGGATTTGAAATGGCTCAATAGTAATATTATTATTAAAAGTCGAGAAAGTAGGTAAACAGGGGCTTGTGACTAAGTAATAATAGCTGCACGGGTCTATCGATCAGGTTAAGCTACGCTTACCACGGTTAGTCCGTGGATGGGTGACTATTTTTACATACCAATACCCCTCCGTGCCTCGGAAAGCACGTTTAGCTGTTGATCCCGGCTGTCATTTGTAAAGATCTCTGACAGTTGTTACGGGTCGTCAGAAACCCGAAAGTGAGGCAACCAGTCTTACCAAGGGATATCGTGTTACCCAATAACTGGGTTGTGGAGGTTAGATAAACAGTCGCTCTATGTAAAATACTGGTATTCAGCTGCATTCGATTAGACTGGAAGCCGACCCAAACATAGTTGGAAAAAGGAAAAGTTTATTTAAAATTCAATTATATAAATAGTATTAATGATTTTTTTTAAATTTGAATTTCAATGTAATATATTTCAATGACATAATGTATTTTTAATAAGTAAGTTTGCATGCTTTAGTTTTAAGCAAAACATGTTTGATCTAATATTTCGAATAATGAATAAATTCTTATCTTAAGGCTGGGCAGATGATGAGTAGAGAAAAGTAGGTACCTACTTGAACCTTTTAAAGAACCATTAGATTAATAATAAATAACCTGTTTTAAAGCTTTAGTTGTTATTTCGTACCTTCTCTGTATGAAAAGAGGCCTTTACCATGCAGAGGTACAGTATGAGGTTAGTATTGTTTTATTTTTACACAACTTTAAAATATTCGCTAAGAATCGATCCCCTACAACAAAATCATGTATTTCGAAACTATCATTTATTTATTTCAATAAGTTCGAAAACGCATTAGCTGGGTAAACATCCGGAATTGAATTAATCGGATGTAAACCCGGAATCGAACTCAAATAGAATTCGTGTGGTTGTTGTGGCAGCTAGGCAGGATGTAAACTACATTTACAAACAAATGCACGACGCCGAACCTACTACATAACATCACGACTGTTTCCCCAGAAGGGTTGGGCAGAGATGTACCTATAATAGTACAACCATATTTCGTAAGTTATATGAAAGTCCCATGCAATAGGGGGCGAGCCTATAGTGCAATAGGCCAAAAATACTACTAGACAAAAATTCAGGGATATTAATAATTATGAATGAAACCTGCAGTAAACGCATTTAATTCCGAAACTTGCTTGAAAATTTGCCATATTCATCACGACTTCGACTATTATTGGTGAGTCTGGTTTTGAATTGGATACGTATGTCATAAAAGATCCAGATAGTCTAGACAAAGCGATATTCTTTCAGCAATAACGATGGAAAAGTCAAACATGTATGGGACTGACGTAAGCTACCAGAAAGCTATAATTTCAATCCTGTTGAAGTAGAAATACGAATCGCTTTTTAAAGTAACTTCCACTTGTCTAGGTCTTATATCGTATATACTAGGCGTAGGATAAAGATTGGACTGATTCGACTAGTCCGCACAAAGTTATTGTTTGCTACGAAAAGCGTAGCAGTGACGTATGTGCTACGACGAGGCGTAGCAACTGATTGTTCCTATGAGTTATCCTGCGTTGAAAGTGTTACGCCTTGTTATATTGCATTTTTATTTACCAGCTGTATATTTCATCCCTTCAAGTCCAAAAGCATGTTGACTTCTGGTAATAATACTTCGGAAGAACACTTTTACTAGAAGCCGTAAGTATCATCATTTTCATCACCTTATCACAATTTATTTATGGTTAGCGCAACATGTTCTCTCCTTCCATACTGTTTTCTCTATTAGTCGTGATCTCGGAAGTCATCCTCTTTATAGCTATCTTTCATACAGCCCATTCATCGTTTCTTTTGTCTTCCTTCTTCTCTTATAGCCATCTATATTCATAATCAAAACTTTCCTCATTACTTCGCATCACATGCCCGTCATCTAGAAGCACTATTTATTTTTTAAATATTTACAGCATTTTTTTGTCATTATGAAAAACATTATCTAAAAAATATAAACACGCTCCAGTCGCGCGTAGCAGCAGCGATATTTGCCATTCCACACGACTAACCCCTAATGCATCAGGTTAACAGGCTACACTCACTGAGTTGAGGTTAACGATTTAATAATGGAGCTTTTTGTTTAGGTTAACTTACGTTACATTGAATTTTAATCGTAAATTTTTAAACCCGTAACGTTTACCTTAGAGACGGTTATCTATAAGAACATTAACATTATCACCATATTTGACAACTTTTTTCTGATGATCGCAGTATATAGGATGTAACAAAAGCCATCTCAAAGTCACCATCTACACATTCTGTACATCAAACTAAGTAATTATTTCCATAAATAATTTATATAATAATTTCTGTTACACGACTGTTATTTTTCGTATGAAAGTTCGCTGTTTACAGTAGAGCGCAATGTAACGCACAAAAAACATCGTGCATGCAAGATTAAGTTATTCTCGATCAGTTATTAGTTGGTCTTTGTTTTATTTTTATTGTTTTTCATTATTTTTTTATTTGTGTTTTAAATTAGTTTTAAATCTCCTGTGCTTGTCTCAATAAATACTTTTTCTTTCTTTTATTAACATTTAAAACTCATTTTCCTAAATAATTTCTGTTACACGACTGTTATTTTTCGTATGAAAGTTCGCTGTTTACAGTAGTGCGCAATGTAACGCACGCACAGTATTGTTAGTTGGTCTTTGTTTTATTTTTATTGTTTTTCATTATTATTTTTTTTGTGATTTAAATTAGTTTTAGATCTCCTGTGCTTGTCACTTTTTCTTTCTTTTATTAACATTTAAAACTCATTTTCCTAGGAAAATGTCAAAAAATATTGGAATTTTGACCTTCAATAATCTGCGTAACCAGAAGGTTCCCAGGTATAGTCTAGTAAACGAAAATACCATAACCAGAACGAGTGACTCTCAGCTTCTTCTAACTAGCACTAACTGCGCCCCGCGGTTTCACCCGCATAAGTCTCGATCCCGTGGAAATTTCGGGATAAAATGTATCTTTTTTCCTACTCCAGGTCATGGTCTACCCGTGTACCTAATTTCATCCAAATCCGCTCAGCCGTTTTAGCGTGAAATCGTAACAAACAAACAAACAAATTCACTTTCGCATTTATAATTTAGAATTACAGGAGAATACTGTTTACATTTGAATCTGAGACTTATCTGTCACTTTTCTAAAGTTCAGAACTTTGTGTTCGTAACTAGCTAATTCAAAACCCATTAATCAATTATTAGGTCCAATTTTTCCGGAACCATAACAAACAACGGTAAAGATTCGAGTTTATTGAACCTTCTTACTAAGAAGTAATATATCAATAAGGTTATCAGGCCTATGTCCTCCGATCATACCTTCCTAGATATGTAACTAATAAGAGCGTCCGGCGTCAGAGTCTTATCATGATTGATTATCTTTCGAAGTTCCTCTGACTGAATGTTGAATGGCGATGTTCATTGACGACTTTGAAAGGTACTTTGTCCGGGACAAAATTAATAAAGGCTGTGTAAAAAGTCCTTTATTGTATTTCTAATTAATTTGTTATTTAGCCCGATTTAGTGTCCTAACTTAAAACACTGTAGAAAAATTAGTATCAATAAATAAATTTTTTTTAGCTGTAAAAAAATATACTTAAATATTTATTAATCATTAAATTATGCACGGACAGAAGATCTACTTGTTGTCTGCAAATAGAATCGTTAACATGCTATTTTACTTTTATTTCGTTTTTACTTTAACTCATTATTAATTTTTAGAATAAGTATTTATTAAATTATATGAAATATATTATATTATATGAAATTATATGATTATATGAGTATATGAAATTTCTAGCTTGAGGCACGAGTTCGGGCAATTAAGCAACTGTGCTCTATTTTAATCTTTTACTATTATATTATACTATTCTCAAACTTTCAAAACAGTTTTTCTTTTCAGTTTTCAGAAATCACTGTTTTTGTTTTTATAAATAACCAATTTATTTGACAAGCGTTATGATGTTGACTAAAAAAATAACTGATACCTCCAGATCGAAGATGGTATGAGCCTAGGGCTTTTGCCGAACAAAAAAATACATTCTGCTATCAGCATTGACATGAGAACCTGGACAGCAGCTAATCATCATATTACGTCATTCTCTGAAGCAATAGTTTTCAAGGTCGTCGGTTCGAACCCTGACAGGTGTTTTACTTTGTGTAAATAATTTCATCACCCCTGCTCTCAAAATGGTGAAGGAAAACATCGTGAGAAAACCGACATGTCTTAGAACCAAAAATTCGAAGACAATTGTGTCATCTACCAACCCGCACTGGGCCCGCGTGGCGGATTATGGCTCAGTCCCTCTCACAGAGAGGAGGCCTGTGTCCCAGCAGTGGGAACATTATAGACTGGTCGGTTTCAATGTTCAAAGAAGAATACCCTCAAATCTATATAGATTTATTCCTAGTACTAACCATTACTATATCCATCATCCTTCATAACTTCTCGCTTCACAAAGCGGTATTTGCTAACTAACCAATCAGTTAACAGATAATCCATTTAGTACACAGAGCGCATTGGACCGACGCACGGCATTTAGTTCATGTCTGTATTTATCTGCCGGGCCTATCCCGACTTTATTAGGGTCGGCTTCCAGTCTAACTGGATGCAGCTGAATACCAGTATTCTACATGGAGAGACTGCGTATCTGACCTGCACAACAACTCGATACTCCTTGGTAAGACTGGTTGTCAGACTTCCGGGTTTCTGAAGACGACTGTCTAAAATCTACAAATGACAACCAGTACCAATGGCTTAACCTGCTTTCCGAGGCATAGAGGGATGGATGGTCACCCATCCACAAATCGACCGCAGCAAGCGTAGCTTAACCTTCGATCCGTGCAGTGGTTATTAGTTAGCCACGAGCCTGCAGTTAATTTGTGTTCGATGATAAATACTAGTTCATAATATGAAATATAGTTCACTTTTCGTCGATGTAAGCATAACTTTGAATGTGTATTTATACAAAGGATTATTAAGATTAATTTTAATTAATGAGGATTGAATTATACCATTCTGCTGGATTTCATTTTACATACAGCATCGGTAATTAATATAATGTACGTATGTGAGGTAGATTATTATTTTTGACCAAAAATTATAAATTTTTGTTGTCTATCTAAAATTAGATCTAAAATTAAGCGTACATCGTAACATTACTTCATACCTATATCCCAAAGGGATGGTCAAAGGTGTTATCAACCCCATGAAGTACATTAAAACAGGTAGGAACAATGTTTAAAATAGATTTGTCACAGTGGTCCAGTAATCGCAAGTGCGACCGCTGAACGTGTAGTTTCAGGTTCGATTCCCAGGTCGGGTAAACAGTTCCTGGGTTTTTTTATTGATTAAGTTTTAGCAGCGGATTTTGCTAAGTTAATGGCACTATTTTCACCGTTTGTAAAAAAGTACTTAAAACATATCTGCCGAAATATAGCTCACACTTCACAGCCTACCTCTTAGAGGAATTCAGGCATGAATATATCGTACATCAAACCATAGACACGTCATGTTGCAAGCAGGACTTCAGGCAAATCGAATCAGACTCACACGAATGCCTGGCGCGTACTGCCTAGATACAGAATCTACATAATTGCCTTAGGCTCAGCGGCCTATGTCTGACGACGTCAACTGTAGCTGGAATTTATACTTGAAATGCTTACTGGAATACTAATTTACGCGAATTGATATTTCTATGTGTAAATCTTAGAAATAGAGTGAGTGGTTCGTGGAATCTCTGATAAAGTTTAGTGGAGTAGAGTGCGATTTTGAGGTTTTCGATTTGGATCCGAGAAATGTTATATTAGAATTTCAATAAAAGGGTCAAAACCGCTAATAGTGAGTGCGAGGTCAGGCCGAATCCCACTTGTTGAACTATTCATAGTGACTTAATTCTATTTCAAACTTGTAATATTTCGGTTTAAAGAAATTTATTTCTCAAAAAGAACTTACATAGTTCACTTAAAAACAAAATATCAATAAACATAATTTTATTGTTGTTCGATCTATCGATTACATACAGTGAGTACCTAGTGACAATAAATTTTATTGTTGTTGGTTAGGCAAATACAACTTTCTTAAAAATGATCACTGTTGAAGAATCTCTTAGTTCTTTCGGTAACTTATTATAAAGCTGCGCTTCCTCAAACTGAATAGTTATTTTTCCACACAAAATCCTAACTGAAGGCAATTCTAAACTATCCCTATTCCTGGTGTAGTAGTGGTGAGTTTTGTGTTTGAAGGTGATTTGTGAGTGTATTTTGTTTGTTAAAATTTTCATGAGTAGAATAATCATGAGCATATACAATTCATATTCCCAGATCCCCGTTTTATAAAAATACATTACAGTTAACATAAATAACGTCACACCTTCCCATGGCGGTAGGCAGAAACTACAGAACGCCACCTGCTACGATCCTTACATACTCCTTTTGCCTCGTTTACGTTCATACATCTGGTCATACACGCACGCCGGTTGCGAGTACTACGCACCTGACCTTTCTGAAGAATATTACCTATAAGGTCTCTGTTTAACCTTCCAGGGTGCCCCTTCCGGCGTTTCCACTCACATCCGCCTTGTAAATACTTTTTGTTAGTAAACTTTGATTCATCCTCTCAACATGACCAAACCATTGACGCATACTCTTTTTAGTGTCACGACATCAAGCTCTTAAAACCACTTATACTATAAAAATAGGAAGTCTTAAGTGCCTCTTGCTCTCAAGTTAAGTGGATCATATATCTAGTTATAATGATCGTGGCTCGATGAAGAGCCTCGATGCTTCCTATTATACTTGAATCTAGGAAATATAGAGTACCTTCCTACACTTTTAGCACGTAGGGTGGGCTAGCTTCAATGTAGTTTATTAATAAAACTATCGGAAGCTGAAAGAATGTTAAATTCTTTCAGTCCTCAACGTCTGAGGTAACATACGGATAGTTTCGTACAGGGAATTAAATAGGGGTTATGTATCAGTGATGAATGTCTTCATTATTATCACCAACACTACCTAACACCCCAACACCTTTCACTACTCTACACTTATACAACATCACGTGCACATATCTACACACACACCTGCACATCCTCACTACACTACGTCAATTTTGTATGGTTTCAGTTTTCTTTTTTAAGATTTTGATGCATCTTTTTGCATGTCTTTTGGACTTATATGTATTATTGTATATTTTGAAGGGTCTGGCGCTGTATGCCGAGATACAGGACTCATCCTAGTTCAGCTATGCTCAGCTCCCATGTTATATACTCCCAAATACTAGCCTATCTTTATGTGTAATTCATTTTTGGTAAAATAAATGCAATTATTATACATTATTATTTTATCTGCCTAGCCTTTTCCCAACTTTCTTGGAGGCAGTAATTTTTTTGCTGTGCTACCTGTGCTGTGCCTTATGATTATTGGCCTGCATACTGGGTGGATCTATTTACAAATTAACTCCAAAATCACAAGTTCTTGTAGGCATTTTTTCTTTCTTCAGAGTGAGTATCGAATCCTCCAATTGCAGCGCTCCAATCAATTTCACAACGAAAGATTTTTGACAAAAACAGCTGCAAACATGCCAAATGCCTCCAAAGTCAAATAATAATAATAATAAAGAAGAATATTTAAGAGCGTTTATTCTGAAAATGGGCAACGTCGCAAATGGATGTCAAATATTAATTAGGCCGTTTCGATTAATTAGGCAATTTAATGTATAGAAATAAGAAATGTGGCTAATTAGCGAATTAGAATATTGATTATTAAATACATTAGCTAATATCGTATCACCAAGTATTTAGTTTTAGATGTAAAATAGTAGATTGTTTACTAAGGGAGCAAACAACTATTTTTAAGGCGAGAGTGTTTCTTTGAATCCAAAGCGGAGCGAAGGATTCTAGAGTAGAATCCCGAGCGTAGCGAGGGATTCTAAAGTAGAATCCTGAGCGCAGCGAGGGATTCAAAGTACATCACTCGAGCTTAAAATAGTGTTGCTCCCGAGGTGAACACTCTACTTTTTATCACCCTCTATGAGAAAACAAACGTGTGCGGTCCGACCCCTATCAGGAACAAATTTCCTACTCACTGATTTAGACAAAATAAAAAAATTATGAAAATAAAAAAATCGCAGTCGCCATGTTGGATTCACATTTTGACCTCACTATCGGGTTTACCACCCTCGAAAACTATGAAAACGATACCCATGACGAAAAATTTGAAAATGTTCGCATCCGCCATCTTGGATTTAAATTTTGACTTCACTAGCGGCTTTATTACCCTCGAAAACTATGAAAACGATACCCATGACGAAAAATTTGAAAACTTTCGCGTCCGCCATCTTGGATTTACATATTGACCTCACTATCGGCTTTACCACCGTCAAAAACTACGAAAACGATACCCATGACGAAAAATTTGAAAAATTTCGCATCCGCCATCTTGGATTTAAATTTTGACCTCACTACCGGCTTTACCACAGTCAAAAATTATGAAAAAAAAAAAAACGAATCTGCCATCTTGGATTTTAATTTTGATCAAATTCACACTTTCTCTCTTGCCAGCCTGTTACTTATTCATACAATGTTCGTGATCGATCTCTTTGGTGAATAGAACTTTTACTAACAATTTCCACATTCCAAATTCAAATCACTTTTAGTCCCTAGGGATTAAAACGCTATTTTGGTCCCTGTTTACGAGGATTAAACTACGTCTTTTTGAATAGATGTGATAAAAAAGTATTTAGAAACTTTCCAAAGGCCTTTTTTACACCTGAAACGGATACAACATAAAATTCAATGTTATAATTGCAATTTATTAAGTTCGCTAGTTAGCCACGTTTTTTATTTTCATACAGTAATATCGACTGTCGCAACAAACACTATCGAAACTGCAAAATATCGATTTTTGCTTTTTTACATAATTGAAAAGAGAATTTAAAACTACGTCGGATACACCAAAAATTATAATTAAAAAGTCGTTATTAAAGAAGTTTTTAATTGAACAAAACCGATACAGAACATGTTGCGCGACGAACATCCTTGGAAGTGGTACTTACAATGATGTTCCGTGCAAGCGTCCCGAACCTACCAAAACCGTCAGAAGTTGTGCAAATTTGCTAAATAATGGTAGTTTAAGTAAAGACACTTTCCTGCGTATTTTGAATGTACTTGTTACAACAATACCGTGTTGTTTTACTTGAAATAATATAGTGGTTTTACTGTATTATTAGGACACGAGCCCGTAATTCGAGGATATAAAGTAACATAATTGAAAGTGGTAGTTTCGATAATGTTCAATAATTATGATGATAAATACATCTGAATATTTATAGAAAGTGGTAGTTTCGATAATATTCTTATAGTTTTGATAATATGTACAGTTTTCTGACTATCGAAACTGTCAATTTCGATGTTTTTTTGGTTAGTAAATATATTGAATCTACCACTTTCGATTAAATTTTGGCTATTATAATCGTAAAACATTATCGAAAGTGAAATATTTAGAAAAGTATATGAAATATGAAATTTGTTGTCAAGGAAAAAAAAACTGTATAAAATTTACTATTTATTCTATACATCATTTTATTGAAGTTAATAATACGAATTATTCTACATCGAATTAAAACTTTAAACTCCTCTCCTTTAAAGTACGTGATTTGAAGTTTCGATAGTGTTTGTTGCGGCAGTCGATATTACCAAATTAATCATCACAGGTAAATTTTAAACAGCTATTTGCGACGTTGCCAACTTTTGGGGAAAACGCGCTTAATCTAGTTGTTCTTTCCAAAATAAATTGTCTTATGACGAAGAATCGGCAAGAAACCTGGGAATCTTTAAGACCTACTTACCCCTTTACGAAAAGACAAACTCTCAATATAAATTCGTCCCCAAAAGAGTTCCCTAGAATGATTTATCTGCCTTCATCAACAGCTGATGCGTGAAATTTGATATTGCACAGTGGACCGACCCTGATCTGCTTACGGACGTGGACAGAATTTGAAAACCGAATTTATTTTTTGATGATGTAGTTGAATTTTTTATATCGTGGGATTCTGTTTTTTTATGCCAGTTTGTTAATAAAATATGTAGTGAGTATGAGTTTTTTTATTGTATTTTGGAAAGCCAATTATTACTCGCAGTCCAAATGTCGATAAAAGTTAATAAACTGATCATGTTTATATATTTAAAGAGTTTATATTTTTACAGAACGGATCAATAAAATAATATACCTACTTAAAAAAGCAAAATATTTTTGAGTATTATGTTTTCTGACAAATCATATATACAATTTGCAATCTAGCACTAAATTAAATGACTAACAATACAAATAAATACAAAAACAAAAGGAATTTTGCGACACTTATGCGTCAAATTACTCGTCGGCATCGCTGTCATCCAGAAACGCTGGCAGCCCTGCCACGTTAAATGGCAATGCTGATTCTTTGGTAGATGTCACATGTCTTCGAATTTTTAGTTTTAGGACATGCAGGTTTTCTCACGATGTTTTCCTTCACCGTTTTGAGAGCAGTCGTGATGAAATTATTTACACAAAGTAATGTGCCTCATAAGTAGCGGTCGATACCAATGGGCCACCACTAGGGTTGCCACCCGTACTTTATAATAAAGTATTGAACGTGTCAGCCGTCTGGTCACATGAAGTGTCGACCAGTCGGCGAGAAATTTCCTAATGTTTTCTTACAGATAAACCATCCATTCCATTCCAAAATCTGATGCAACTGTCAACAACACAAGAAGACAATTTTCATCCTGAAAACTTGGAAAACTTTCACGGACACAGCCGCAAGACTAACTTATAAAGTCATATCTACAAGAGACACTTCATAAGACTTACAATTTAACCGCTTATGTGTTAACTTTGATACTAACGATGTGATGTTCCAGCAATTGGCCACAAAAACTTTTAACTGTAAACAAGTTTTAAAAGCATTTTGCTGTCAATGTACGAGAAATAGTTTTATTATGAGGTGAAGGACACTGTTATTTACCCTTTACGCTCTCTTTACTATAAGGAATGTTTTCGAAAACAACATTAAAAAGTTACCTTTTCGGATGAATAATATTTTAAAGAAAGACGAATGAGCTAACGAAGGGGCTTGTGGCTAAATACATAGTAACAGCCACGCGTGGTTGAATGACCATCCATTAGGGACAAACTGAGACCTCTCTGTGCTTCGACTGTTAAGCCATTCGTCCCGGCTGTCATTCGTAGATATTTGACAGTCGTTACGAGTCGTAAGACGAAGAAAATAATTATTATATATATTTTTGAATGACGTATTTTACTTCTCCCTGTCCACACAAGCTATACGAGAATAGCTCATGTCGTGATGAAAAGATTAGCTCGACAAGGTTGCTGCGAGGCTAGCTAGCTACTTAACATTATTTATTCAACCCATGAATGAAACACACACAGACCTTGCACTATTTGTCCTTCGTTGTTTAAAATAAACAACGCCTTTCTTTAACAAAATTCTTGAGTTCATGAAAATCATTATCCTCATTCTCATGCCCTGTTTGGTCAGCGCTGTTTGCGTGGGGAGCAAGAAAAACTGGACTGTATTTTTAGGCAATGGTTTATTTGCCATGCTTATTCTGTAATATAAAACTGTCCCGGACAAACAAAAGGGTTAAATTAAGAGAATCGTCCATCGCGGTGGAGTCCGTAAAAGCGAGTGGTTATCGATTTGAGCCGTGTCGCCGTCGCGCCGCGGCGCTATACCGATGACGCGCTGGTCACGATCCCTGCGCGTGCAGACCGCGTACAAGGTGTTCTGATGGGTTCGATTCCCAACAGCGTAGTAGGACTTTTTCTTGTAATCATTTAAGAATTTACTTACGTTATATTCTTAGCTATTTCATCTTCAACACAAGCCATCATTCATATTCAGAAGGTAATCTAACATTAACATTTTCACTTCCCGTCCTTGGATTCAACATAAGGTCAATATCACCGCACCACATTTCCATCCATTTCCGTAACCTACCTACCTAACACAATCAATAGCCACTCTGTGGATAATTTTTCATACATCCGACAATAACCCATATTGTGGACATCAATCACGGTACCAAACAATGCCCGAACGCCGTGAAATATGGGAGGACGCGCCTTGTTCCTTTTTCTGGAACGAAAGGATGGAAAAGGTATGGTGGATAGCTTTTGGATTGTAAATTCTGTTAGAGGAAGAGATATTTAATTAGAGATAGGTTATAGCTATTATAAAAGGCGCATGATTTTAATACTAAAGTGGGTTATTGATAGTGATGTGCCACCATTTTACCATTTCCAGTATTTTACCATACGGAAATACCTATTCCCAGTAAGTTTCTATTATTAGGTACCGGTTATATTCCCTAACGCTAGTAATATTGTTTAATATCATCTTGTTGATTTCTATAAGTAATATTAGTTTCACGCACTCGCAGCTGTAAATAAAGTGGCTCGCTTTTCGCACTTGTACAAGTTGTACAACGCACAACATTTGTTTTTGTATGCAATAGCTATCTCTTTCACTTTTATTCGTGGATCCCCCCGCGCCCGCTGTCCTCGCGATGACGCGACATACAGTGCCGGAAAGATTTGCTGTATAACCCATAACTGGAAAATAATTCATGGTCTAGAGGGCTCAGAAACTAACAGAAGTAGTATAGTTACCTTATCGTCATCAGAATCTGATTCGGAGGTGGATTTCTTCGATACTTTATTAGAAAACTCGGGAATAGAAATCATTCATTCCACAGACAGATTCTTTAAACAGTTTCAGTACTCAGAGGAGGTACAATCGAATAATAATAACGGATTGTGAAAGCTATTATTATACAAGACTAATTTTACTTAAACATTTTACTATGTAACTCCATAGGAACACAGAGAAAATACCCAGAAAGTTACTGTATGGGAAGTTACTCAGTAAGTTTCGAGTAACATACCCTGTAAGTTACTAGGAATATTGGGAAAATATTAATAAAAATAAAAATATTGGTTGCATTTAAACTGGAAGTGGTAGAAATCTTATCGGATCACTCAAAATCTCAAATGAAACTCAATTTTTTTTTTTCCTATTTTACCCGAAAATTACAAAAAAAAAAATAAAGTTACCGGTAACGTTACTGGGAAAATACTCGACATGAGTAAATTACTGGTAACGGCACATCACTAGTGATTGATATTAAAAGTTCATAACTGTTATAAATCCGTAATCACAACCGCACAGGTCGATCGATCAGGTTAACCTACGTTTGCCGCGGTTGGTCTGTAGATGTATGACCATCTTTATATTTATTTATTTTATTTATTCTTAGGAAAGCTTACAGTCTAATATCCATTTAGTATATACAATAGCGCTTACGGTTGCCATTTACAAGCTTCCACAAATGAAAATCTATGTACCTAAAATAAATAGAAAAAAGAAAGAAATGAAACATACAAAAATAAAACTTAAATTAATTAAATTAAATTAAATTAAATTAAATTAAATTAAATTAAATTAAATTAAATTAAATTAAATTAAATTAAATTAAATTAAATTAAATTAAATTAAATTAAATTAAATTAAATTAAATTAAATTCAATTAAATTAAATTAAATTAAATTCAATATATATACCACAAGATCCTCCGTACCTCGGAAAGCACGTTAAGCCGTTGGTCCCGCCTGTCGTTTATAGATCTTTGACAGTTGTTTCAGGTCGTCAGAAGCCCGAAAGTCAGACAACCATTCTTATCAAGGGGTATCGTGTTATCTAGTAACTGGGTTGTGGAGGTCAGATAGGCAGTCGCTCCAGTAATACGCTAGTATTCAGCTGCAGGCTGTTAGACTAGACTCCGACCCCAACAAAGTTGGGAAAAGGCTAGGCAGGTTGATTGATATAAGATGGCGATAAAAAATTACTATGACTATGAAGATGAGTAATTGCGAAAGTAACTATGTCTATGAAAAAGTAACTCTGTCTACGAAAAAGTAACTCTGTCTATGAAAAAGTAACTTTGTCTATGAAAAAGTAACTTTGTCTATGAGAAGTAACTCTGTCTGTGACAAAGTAAGTGAAAATCACTGAATCGAACGTTTCTCAGAGGCTTATAGGTAGCCAGGGATCAGCAGAAATTCATAGGCATCATTTTTCATCTTAGACATTAAAAAAAAAGTTGGAATATGTAACACACTGACAAAGCCACGGGTTACAGCAGTCTTCTATATTATTAAATAGTAGACTGGTGCTAAAAATATGGCCATGGGATAAAGTCACTTAGTTAACATTAAATAAAACAACTGAATTCGTTTAGTATTAAGTACAATTCTCTGTTCCATTTTGTTTGCGAAACTATCTTGAACAGCTTATCAGAAAGAATTTCTCTGTAGTTTTAGACAGACAGGATATGACCGGCATTATTAAAGTGAAACAACGAATGATCTAAGTAGGTTTTATTAGTCGTGGCCGAAACTTTCATTTTTAAAATGCTTTTAAAGCACCGTATTTTGAAAATGAGTGAATTGTACGTTTTTACCAACTGTTAACTTAATTTTAGTTTTATCACCCATCGAAACCGTTGCTCCTAATAATTATTATGTTTTTCTCCATAAAAGTGAATAATTGTATTTTTTTTAAATGTTTTTTTTAAGCTATTGCATAGCTTCTATCGCGGGCCTTGAGCGTGGAGACCTAATCCAGAAATTTCGTAACGAAAATACTACCTAAGAAAAGAGTGTTTTGTATTGAAAATTATGTTTAACTGCTTGACAACAAAGTTCAAATTTACTTAAACGAATGATACGAGAGTGTTGTATTGAAAATTATGTTTAACTGTTTGACAATAAAGTTCAAATTTACTTAGACGAATGATCCTTGACTATTAATAGTTAAATTAAAACCTTTTTATTAGTTTGATGTTCCCGGCCATTACGTTGTGTCAAGTTTTAAAAACTATAAATGTGAATAACAGTTCCTGTCAATGTCATCATTGTATATGTATTTCTTGTATTCGGGTTAATATTTTACAATTGCGTAAGTTGATAAAAAATGCTATGCAATAGCTTCGCCGGGGCAGTCCCCGAGTGCTACACGTCTTTTTTTTTTTTTCGAATTTCATTTTAATAGTTGAAAAGTTTTACTTATGATAGGTAACCGTATTTTATACCTACAGTACCTGAGCGCACGAGTTCTGCTTGGGTGAAAATAGAGAAAATGATTTTTTGCAGCTGTGTGCAAAAAATCATTTTCTATGAGACCTAGCTAGATCAATTTTTCGCCCCCGTAACTATCATCGAAATCGTTAGAGACGCTTTCGAGATCGTGATTAGAATTATTATATTTAAAAAAAATTTGCTCATTTAATAGAATAGAATACGTAAACTGTAGATTGGCTCGCAGAACCGATTTAAATTATATTTGTCGTTTTAAATACAATATTTTCATACAATTATTTCATCTACCTCTGTGGTTTAGTCGTTAAGCCACCCGTCTCAGACCCAGAGGGCCCTGGTTCGATTCCCAGTGGGAGCAAAATTTTCTGCTCGGTTTGGTTGGTGGTAGGGCTTGTTCTAAGTCCGCCTGGCTAGCTACCACCATCTTATCTAAGTCAGTCGCCATAACAACAATCTTAACAGAATTGTTGTGTTTCGGCAGTTAGAGATATGATAGCCAGTTCCTCTGTGGTTGAGGATTCCGGGTGGAACTCACTTCCACCTTCGGCCTGATCATCACTTACCATCAGGTGAGATGCAGGCCAAGAGCTTCCCCGTTGTGGGTAAAAAAATAAAATATTACAAACGGTTTTCGTTTGTATATTTTTGTATTACCAACATATCACTCTGTGGTACGTACTGACAAATTTTTACTTATTTATCGATTTTAAGTAGATATTCCCCGAGCTGAATTATGTAAAAAAATACGATGTCAATATTTGAACTCCAGTGGAATTTAAACAAAGCATTTTTAACTAAAAATGTTTCGGAGAACTGTATTTTCTACCTTTTGTTCCAAATACATAATTATATAGAGATTTTAGTTAAAACTGTTGAACTGGAAGTCGGGCTAAATATGAATGTAAAAGCGGCTAGGATGAGAGCCAAAGAAAGAATATAATTTATGAGAAAAAGTCTCTGAAAAGAATGCAGATGGTTTTCAAATCTTCATTCCTTGCAGTAAATAAAAAGGCTTGACTGGAAATATGACAATGCCTTTCAAGAGTTTAAAAACAAAGGAAATGGATTTCTTAAGAAATAAGCAGTTCCTTTGTACTCAAATGTTGACGTATCTCTATCTATTTTATTTAGTTTAATGTCCATCCTAACTAATAATATAATAATATTATAAATATGAAAGTGAGTTTGTTTGTTTGTGACGATTTCACGCTAAAACGGCTGAGCAGATTTGTATGAAATTTAGCACATAGGTAGACCATGAACTGGGTTATTAGAACGTAGGATACTTTTTATTCCGATATTCCCACGAAATCAAGACTTACTATAATCAGCCTATTGGCCCACGCGGGCCCAGTGCGGGTTGGTAGATCTCACATGTCTTCGAATTTTTGGTTCTAGGACATGCCGGTTTCCTCACGATGTTTTCCTTCACCGTTTTGAGAGCAAGGTGGTGATGAAATTATTTACACAAAGTAAAGCGCCTGCGTGGGTTCGAACCCACGACCTACAACTCGCAAGTTGGGGCCGTTACCACTGGGCCTCCACTGCTCCTACTCGTAAGTTGGGACTGAATCAAGAATAAAATAAATGAAACGGGTAAAGTTAAATTATTTTCTTGCAATGAAAAGTCATAGTCACGAAATATTTTAAGTAAAATTAACTCAATAAATGTCCATTATTTACCGAATGGAAAAAATAAAAACAAACCTTTAAATAAAATATAAAACTAACTAAAAACAGCTTTATTATAAATCACGTATTTTCGACAGAATCTTTATTACGCTTCTCGTTTATTACCAGTCTGACGTTTATTATTATGCTGTTCAAATTGGTATTGGTTTATTAGACCACAGTATATTTTTGTTTCGATCAGGTTTCTTCCCATGGGAGTCATAATATCGGGTGAATGGACTGCGCGTTCACCTGGATGCGGATAGCATTCGAAAATGAAATATTGGGTTATATTATTATACTCCCTAGGGGTTTTAGAATAAACAGTGGTTTTTCCTGCATAGTAGTAGTTTTTTTTTATTTTTGAAGTAAAAACTATCTGTAGCGGCGTTGTGCACTTTTATGGGATGGGTAAAAAATTTTAAACTCGCGTCAGGACACGTGACCTGATCGAAAATTAGTAAGACGTTCAAGTTTTTGTTGACTGTTTTATTTTTTTGGATTTTTTTAACCGGTTAAGCCGCGCGACGCGATTTTGCGACACCCCTCAAGCCGCGCGACACGATCGCGGCGCGTCAGAGATAAGAGCTCGCTAATATAAACAAAAACTGAGAGCTTTTTGTTAAGTAAATAGTCTTATCGTTAATGGTTTTGGGTTCCTGATTAGACAAAGGATTTTTTATAATACTTAGAATCTTTGTAAGCGAACGCTAGTATTGATAAATAAACATTCTTATAAGATTCTTATAAGAAATTCCTTTGTTCATTGTTTTGATTATTTATAATAAAACTACTGGTTCGATTCACATGAAACTTCGCAGGATACATTATGAATACATATACTATCGGTCAAAACCATTATTTACGGACAATAATAATAAATAAAAACACATATAAATAAAAAAGTTCAATAAATCGTTAACCGTATCATTACGTAACATTATTTAGTTGACAAAAAAATATTGAACTCTTTTTCTTTCTGTATTATGCATTTTTATTATTTATTAGTTATTCAAGAATATAAAATAAATGACTTACCAGCGATTACATACACAAAACACACACAAAACTCAAAATTTCACATCAACACCTTTTTTCACTACCGAGTTTGTTTACATTTTTTGATGGGTCCGTAATAGGTAATTACGATGTTATTTTGTGCAAATTATATCTATATACGATGACGACACTACTTAATTATTGAAATAACACCATTTCCCGTCGATTTACACTTAAAAAACAATAGAAAATGAATAAATAGAACGCGGAGTGCAGTGCACGGCACGCATGCGCGGACGCCATTTTGCCGTACCAAAAATGTTCAATTTTTACTTTTTTTTAGAGTTGTTTCTGCATATTTTGACGTTATGGTCGATTTATTCGACAGGTATATTATCCTACCATAAATCAAAACCAACCACAGACCATATCAGCCCGTATATTACATATAAATAGAGCTGCAATCTGCATGAACGTACCGTGTTCCCGGGGACACGACGAGGCTTGACGGTATTGGGAGTTTTCGTGCGCCTGGGGCTTCGGTCCGGCTTGACCGGTTAAATGGAGCTACAGCTTTCGTTCTTGTACTGACAGCAAGCCACATAAATTCCTGACATTTTCGTTAGATGGCGTTACTTAGTTTTCACTTCAATCGGCAGTCCCATACTGCCTCGTTTTTTTTTTGTAAGGATATCCAGGTTGTTGTGATATTACTGTAGAGTTTCTTGCCGGTTCTTCTTCATAAAAAACGACTAACTGTAACCATGCAATTAGCTTATAACACTTCTTAACAGCCCATATAGGCTTATGTGAAATAAGATATTTTGAGTTTGGATTACGTGCCCAGAAATATGAGAGAAACTGGAATTGATAACTTACTTTGCAACAAAAAATATCGCTGAGGTATAAAACCAACGAAAAACATGAGAATACAATACGAAAACAGGAAAAAGTATGAATAAAATCCGAATTCCACCTACCGCAGCACCGTTCCATGATAATTCATAATAGTCGTGTTTTCATGCTATTTGAATTATTCGCTTCTTTGCACAGAGAGACAAACATTTGTGATGAGAAAACGGATCATTTCAACTTCAATAAAATTCTCATAAACGGTCCTCAAAGCCAACGAAAAATTGAAGCTTATGGCATAGACACAAGGTTGAAATTATCTTGACTAAAATGTATGACAATGACGAGTACAAAATAGTTCTAAAGGTGACGTACAGTTTCAAATATTTGTCATGTTTCAATGTATAAAGTTGAGCCATATTTGCATATAATGTATGAGAAATGTTTAGAATATGAGACATTTTAGTAATTTATGATCCATGTTGTTAAATAATGCTACAAGTTTCTAGTTTCGAGCTCCATATGTAGTAGTTGAACTTTAGATAATTGAGAGTAGCGCTAAGGGCTGACAATAATATTATAATAGATCATAACTTTCGATTCATAAATAAAGTCATAACCATGAGAGAAACCAGCATAATCAGAATATAACGTTCCCACTGCTGGGGCACAGGCCTCCTCTATGTGAGAACGGGCCCACAGTATTTGAGAAACCCCATGAGTCATCAGACCCTAACTTTACAGGAGATGAAAAAAACCTTCCTGTGAAAAAAAATTGTATGGCCATGGATGTGTTTTGTATTTAGTTTGAATGGTTTAAATGATACCTATATAAATTGATTCTTTTTTCTTACAATATTGTTATTGTCATGAAATAAATAGTGCCTGAAAGTCGTTGACTTAAGGGGTTTCTCAAATAAACGAAAAAATAAATACGTTTGACAGGTTTGACACCATAAACATTTAATCAGACCTTGTTATCATACAATAATTAGACAATATTAATAATTATAAATATTTTTTTTAGCCCATAGTCTCATCTGTGTCATTGTCTGTGACCGGCCATTGGTAAATTTTGTCATAAAACACCTGTACTTCTTCATCTTGTGGCAAGTAATTTTTTAATTTTTTTAAATCATCCATTTTCTTTTTGTTAATGGGGATTTGACACTCTGGATATGCTTGGTTTCTAGGTAAAACCAGCCTCTCTTTATTTGCATTCTTAAGACGAAAAGAATGTTCAACCAGACCGTCAATAAAGTCTCTTACGCCCACTACTCCATCTCTTTCATGAGAATGGCGAAAGTAGCAATATTGGCTAATCTTGAATGACACTTTCTGTTCTTTGGGTATGTGTCTACCAGCGGATTCTACGGCGAGCATATTTTTTTTGTAAAATTTTGGCCACCACTTTTTGAATTCTATTATGTCGCAGGACGAAGGCAATGAGACTAGGAAAATGTTTTTCGCCGTTGCGTTTAGAATCAATGCTGCAACTTCCTTCACTGTATAGATCCGATCAGTTCGTCTTATTTTTCTTTTCAAGACGGCGAAGTCTCGGTCGCAGGGTAAAAACGAGTGACCTCGAATCGGAAAATACTGCTCGATGGTCTTGAATATTCCAAGCGATACCAATGCCGATAAAACCCTTACGACCGTGTGGTTTTTATTTTGTCCACCGCAGCCGTCAGTGAACACATGCAAGTTCTCAACATTTCCCATATTTTCTTTTAAATATTGATGTAGAAATGTGCATACTTCGTTAGGCCCTTTACCTCCAACTCCTTCGTGATATACTATAAAGTGGGCACTGTTATCCCTCAGGTTGTGAATGCAGCAAACACTTACAGTCAGTTGCCTTAGGTAAAAGGTTTCTTGCACTGGTCTATAGGGAAGGCTAATATTTTGCATGTAATCTATGCAAATAGCTCCATTCTTTCCGGATTCGTCGTTTCGTACTAGCTCCGTAACAGATTTAATTTTTTTATAAAATTTGTTTGCCCGTCGTAAATGTACCATTTTTTCAGCTACCGCCACACGTTTAGCAGAGTCATTTAAAAATTTACTTTTTATTTTCACCTCCAACTCCTCGCAAGTACAGCAGGTATCTACTTGGGGACGTCCAAAACGAAGTGAAAATTGTTCCTTAAAAACTTTTATGTAAAAGGAATATTTTACATCGAAATTTGGATGTTTTGCTCGAAACATTGAGTGCATAATTTTAACATTAAGTCTAGCATCCAAATAATGACGCTCTTCACTAGCATAATGAGAAATTTTTTTAGGAAATGACTCAATATGGTCCTTCACAGCTTGTATTACAGCTCCATCTTTCGCGTTTCCAGGTGTGTTCAATCCTCGTTTATCAATAGGTGCTTTTCCTTGAGACAGTAGAGAACACAATCTTCTCACGCGATCGATGGTAACGCCGTGAATATTAACAAAGGCTACTTTGCAAACTTGATGTTTACCGGAACATGTCGATATAAAATACTCGTAATTGGACCCACGTGGCGGCTTTGAAGTTTCAGACTCAGGCTTACGTGGTCTTCTCTGTTTTACTTCAACAACTGAAATTTGACCCTGAAGGTAACCATCCTGTTCATTTTTTGTATTGAAACTGATGAATTTACTAAAAATTAACAGCCGTTCTTCTTCACTGATTGTATCGTAGCACTTTCTTTTGCAACTGGAATAAAAGTAGAAAAATCTTGTAACCAATACAATAAAATTGAAGTTAATATTTGCGTATAAAATTAGGATTTGTTTAAAGCGAACCTTACCGGCAATCTTCCTTGGGTTTTAATGGGTAAACTACCCGCCCCTTCGAATTTATGTACTGAAGTCCTTTTACTCGAGCACGTTTTATTATTTCCGATTTATAAGCAGATTTATTAATAACGCCTTTTTTTCTCTTCCTCGGACTATCGCAGTTACTGCTTGAATCACTATTTTCTGACATTTTCAGTTTTCACACCGTTTTAAATCACCCACGAAATCAACAGCAATAAAAAACCGTTAGTTAACATCAAAATACTGATTGACAGTGACAGCTCACGAGAGCTTGTTTGGTGTTGCCCAGTCAATGCAATAGAAAGGAAATTATTATGAATATTTGGTTTATTTGAGAAACCCCATTAGTCAGTGACTTAAGGGGTTACTCAACTAAACCAAATATTCAGCCTGTTATAATTTCCTTTCTATAGCATTGACTTGTGGGATTTCTCTCTGTAATGTGTATTTACTGCCATAGAACACATTTCCGCAAAAAAGTCATTTTGCCAAAAATACTGACTCATGGGGTTTCTCAAATAAGCAATTCAGATGGTAGATGTCACATGTCTTCGAATTTTTGATGGACATGGATGTTTTTCTTCTCCGTTTTGAGAGCAGTGGTGATGAAATAATTTACTCAAAGTAAAGTGCCTGCCTGGGTTCGAACACTAGACCTGCAACTCGGTAAATCACGGTGTGACTGACACTGGCATTGCCTCCATCAGGGTCCAGGTCCAATTTAATTTCAATAACACGAAAAATTGGGCGATACTTAGTCAAATGATTACACAAAAATATTTGTCACTATAGTCGAAATTTGTCGCCAAATATCAGAATTTATCGGTCGCTTGTTCAAAAACGATAAGGGTTTATAGGTGGCCGATCCGGGGAGCGTCTCTCCAGCTTGGCTCAATTGAATCTCAATAGCTAGGGCACCTAGCGAAGATCTGTTTTCTCCCAAAAATCGAAATTTTTCGCCAAGTCACAGATTTTGCCGGGTCTTAGTTTAGAAGATATGATGAGTTCAATTTTTAAGGTATATTCCAAGAGCTAGATCGAACATTTTTCGATCTAGTTTATGCATTTTTTCGTCTAATTAGCGAGTAATTGGTTGTGTTATCAAAATAAAACTACTATCCCTGATGGTGGCCATGCCAGTGTCAGTCACATTTTGCCGCGGCCGTTTCCACTGGGCCACCACTGCTCTGAGAGAGCAATGGTGGCCCAATGGAAACATACAGCAGTGGTGGCCCAGTGGAGTCATACTTATACTATAAATACGAAAGAAACTATATTGTCTGTCTGTTACCCTTTCACGCCATATCGGCTGAATGGATTTTTATGAAAGGCACAAAGTTAGACCTTAGTTAGGATATAGGATACTTTTTGTCCTGATAGTACGTTCCCGTGGAATAATTTCCGACCTTTACGCGGGTGAAGCTGCGTGCAAAAGCTAGTATGTAAAAAAAAAGTTTGTCGGACATTTCGTAGTCGAATGTTTTCTAAGAATTGGTAGACCATGTCAACCTTATTTTTGGTATTTTTCTCGAAAAAACGTCAAAGTTATCCACTGATGAAAGAACTTAGACCAGTGAAACGAAGGTAATTCTTGGAAGGTCAAAAGGCAAATTAGACTTTGATCCCTACACGGTAGGTACAACATCAAAAATAGGTACCTAAAATATTGACTAAAAAGTAATCATGTTGTTTAGGTTTTTCTTTCTAAAACCACGGTTAAAGCTATAAAAAATAAAAATACTTTACTTCAGATCTTTACGTCCATATGATTTTACTAATGTATACAGGGTGGCAGGGACATCGACGTGAAGCCGGTTACCATGGATTCAGTACATGATTCTGAACCCTACGTTGAAATTTTTCGTCGGTTATCTAAAAAAAATCTGCTGTTTCATGGAAAAGTGGAATACCTACGCGGTCAAAATTTATGGAACAGTTGATTATTTTTTTAATAAGCGACAAAAAATTTCAACGCAAGGGGGTTCAGAATCATGTACTGAATCTATGGTAACCGGCTTCGCGTCGATGTCCCTGCCACCCATCGATCACTAATACCCTGTATATGCGTTTTATGCTAGAGAAGTATTCACTTTCTTTAACTGATTCAGAACTAGCTGCGCCCCGCGGTTTCACCCGCAAATGTCTCGTCCCGGGGAAATATTGGGATAAAAAGTACCTATTTTATTTTATTCCATGTGCCAAATTTTATCCAAATCTGTTCTGCCGTTTTAACGTGAAAGCGTAACAAACAGACAAACAAACAAACTCACTTTCGGATTTATAATATTATTAAGTTAGAACAGGATTTAAAGAAATGTAGTGTAGTGTTTAGATTAGCTAAAACTAGTAAATCATTTCTTATAAACAGTATCCGCTTTTATAACAAGTTGCCAAAGTCGGTTACAGAACTTAGCGATGGAAAGTTTAAAACCTACATCAAACGTGTCCTTATCAAAAAAGACTACGTTGAAGACAGGGAAGTTTGGCAAATTCCCTCTGCACATGTGGCTTCCCTGGTACATCATTAACGGCATAACTATATAAAATGTCTATTAACCCTTAATTCGACGGTGGGAAGTATACTGGACATCGACTTTGAAAAAAACTGCAGCATTTTTTTTTAACAATATTTTTTTTTTTATATATGGAATGACTTGGTTCTGTCCCACTTTATTACATAAAAAATAACTGTCAATGAGCACATGCACTCGGCCGGTCTGTCGACGCCGCAACGTCAGGGAGGATGAAGGCGTCAAGACCGCTCTCGGTAAGTCTCGATTTTTTAATTTTTTTTGTTCTAAAATACATAGTTATTTCTTTTCTGTATATTCCATAACGTATTTGTATATGTACGTGTATACTAAAATCATAATATTACTTATAGATTTTTCATTATTCTCTGCGAAACTTGTGTGTCCAGTATACTTCCCATTGTCGGTTTAGTATGGTTTTGTGATGTGCAGTATACTGGACATTGCCAATGTACAGACAACTAACAATTAGTATAATATTATGAACTATTATCTATATTATACATGTTACATGTTATTTATGATACTAACAATATTATTATTACAGGTCTTCAAACCAGAAGTCGAAGAAGAACTACCAGTGCCTATCACACCAATTATGAGGGAAGTGTTGCCATCTACCAGCCAGGTAAACTATGACGTTATTCCGACCTTATCATCAATCCAGTCTGTGCTGGACATATCACCGGCACCTAATATTGTAAATACCAGGTCAAAACGAAAAAAACCCGTCCATACCAACACTCGCATTAGACACGTCAGGTGCCGGTGAACGCCCACCTGACGTGTCTAATGCGAGTGACCTGGTATTTACAATATTAGGTGCCGGTGATATGTCCAGCACAGACTGGATTGGTGATAAGGTCGGAATAACATCATAGTTTACCTGGCTGGTAGATGGCAACACTTCCCTCATAATTGGTGTGATAGGCACTGGTAGTTCTTCTTCGACTTCTGGCTCGCTATTGGGTATTTCGTTAGAAGAATCGTCACTGCCATTGTTGCTGTCGAAAATATTCAGGTTTTCCAATGACGATGGTATGGATGGTGCATGTGATGAGACATCATCAATTTTTGAATGATATTGATCTCAAGACGGGTTGTTATGTTATAATAATAAAGAAGAATTAGACTTTTTATGTTTTAATTTTTTTTTATAGAAGCGAAATAAGTAACAATTATGTCATTTTAAATTTTAAAATGGTGCAACAATAAATATTTTCATTATACACATACATTTTATGTTCGTTTATTTCATAATTGAATAAATAAAGTTTTTATAAAAATTCTCGAACGATTCCTTAATTCGACAATGTCCAATATACTGGACATCGATATTTACAGTTACTTTATGGAGAACCTGGCAATGTCCTGTATACTGGACATGCATTTTCTCAAAATCGAGATATACTAGATTTTTTTAATAATTTTTCCTGGTTTTAGGAACATCTAACGATGACAAAAATATTATAAAAAAATAAAATTTCAAGATTTTTTTCTCTTGCCAGATTAAGGGTTAACTGCTCCCAAATTACGATGATTATTTTATTCTATCTTGCATACTTCCTTGACATAATCCTTTTATTATTTGACATTATATACCTTCAATATATAGATTAATCTTTTTTAAATTGTATTTTGTTACAGATGTAGCTACAATCATTTATTTGGTTTAACCTCTAAATCGATGGTCTACAGTTAATTTTATTCTATGGATTTGGTAATATACTTGTCAAATACATCGACTAAAACGTCAAAATATGCAGAAACAATTCTAGAAAAAAGTAAAAATTGGACATTTTGGCACGGCAAAATGGCGACTGCGCATGCGTTCAGCGCGCTGCACTACGCGTCGTATTTATTTGTTTTCTATTGTTTTTTAAGTGTAAATCGACGGGAAATGGTGATAATTCAATAATTAAGTAGTGTCGTCATCGTATATAGTTAATACTTGCGCTAAATAACATCGTAATTACCTATTACGGACCCATCAAAAAATGTAAACAAACTCGTTAGTGAAAAAACGTGTTGATGTGATATTTGTTGTTTTGTGTGTGTTTTGTGCATGTAATCGCTGGTAAGTCATTTATTTTATATTCTTGAATAACTAATTAATAATAAAAATGCATAATACAGAAAAAAAAGAGTTCAATATTTTTTTGTCAACTAAATAATGTTACGTAATGATACGGTTATCTATTTATTGAACTTTTTTGATTATATGTGTTTTTATTTATTGTGTTTATGCGTAAATAATGGTTTTGACCGATAGTATATGTATTCATAATGTATCCTGCGAAATTTCATGTGAATCGAACCAGTAGTTTTATTATAAATAATCAAAACAATGAACAACGGAATTTCTTATAAGAATCTTATAAGAATGTTTATTTATCAATACTAGCGTTCGCTTACAAAGATTCTAAGTATTATAAAAAATCCTTTGTCTAATCAGGAACCCAAAACCATTAACGATAAGACTATTTACGTAACAAGAAGCTCTCAGTTTTTGTTTATGTTAGCGAGCTCTTATCTCTGACGCGCCGCGGGCGTGCCGCGCGGCTTGGCGGGTTGTCGCGAAATCGCGCCGCGTAGCCCAGGAGGTTAAATAGATTTTTATTATTTTATTTATCTTTTATACGGGTATATTCTTTTCCTCTAGATTTTGTGAATGTGAGAACCTTGTAGGCTTAACAGACTGTATATCTGTGGTCCATTTTCTATTTTGCTAAGTATCTAGTACTTTTTGATAGGCCTACACTGTCCTCTCATACCTATTATTACTTTTATTTTAAAAAAGTCCTTTGTTAAATCCAATTTATTTTTAAAAGAGTAACCGTGGAGTTTCTTGCCGGCTCTTCTCCATAGGAAACGACCATTTGGAACCGTGCACCTAGCTTCTGACGTTTCATAAGTGCCCTTGTTGGTTTATGTGAAATAAAATATTTTGAATTTGAATGAGTCATAAATATCAACTCATACATATTCAACATAAAAATAAAATATTTCTAATAGTCCTAACTTAAAACTATTAACAAACTAAAATTTATGGCGTCGAAAACTTCCACCGCACTGTCGACTGGTAATACCCTAGAGACTGGCGGCATTGCCACGTTGTATGGCAATGCTTAGCTTCTGGCCTTTAAATTATTATATTAATCTCCTATCTTGCTAAAAAGAAATGAATGTTCAGTCAGCCATTTACAATAAACAATGATATTAATGCCACAGACAGGGTTAAAATACACAACCTAAGTTTTTACTTAGATAGAATGTCTATGCCATTGGACTAATATCACTCGCTTTTATTGCATTTAATTAATTCGCCCAATTATTCCTTTGTTCCAAGAACAGCATAATAATTCAAAGAAAACTCATAAAAAAGTTAAAATGTGAAGTGTCTTCTGAACGAAGTATCCAAGCTCTTGGAAAATTCATATTCAAGAAACAAAAGAAGAAGAGTTTTGAAAGAGGTTCTAAGATTAATAGAGAATGATTTCATAATTGAATCATAACTTGGTGTGTTTTTTATTTTTTTTTCTTCTAGATAATAATTATTCAATATAACACTAAAACATATTTATATTACTAGCTGCCCGCCCCGGCTTTGCACGGGTAGCACTTAGTACTTATCTACGGCTACCTACCTTATCTACCCTACTTAACTACCTATCTACCCTACCTATCTACCTACATACACCTACCTACTTACCTACTACCTACCTACAGTACGACACAACTTAGATGTAGCATCGGCAAAATTCGTAAAACCAAATACCATCCGATGAATGAAAATGATCTTTCGAAAACGCAATAACTTGTAAGGTCTTATAGCCAAATACATTCGTGAAATTGAAATGAATGAATGAATTTTTTTAAATCTATGCTACATCTAAGTTGTGTCGTACTGTACCTAAATACCTACCTACTTACATACATACCTACTTACCTACCTACCTACATACCCACATAGATACCCACCTACCTACCTACCCTACCTACCTATATTATTACTTAGGGGTATGAAAAATTGTTGACGTCCTATTCTCAGACATACTGAATATACACACAAAATTTCATAAGAATCGGTCTAGCCGTTTCGGAGGAGTTTTGTTACAAACACTGTGACACGAGAATTTTATATATTAAAAGAAGATGTATAAGTACGTAAAGAAAAAATAATTAAATGAGTAATAATCGACCAACTTACATTTGCAGTTGCAAAAACATGTTGTCTCATACATTCCATATTTTATGGGACAACATTATTTTACAACTGGGTGCAATATTTAGTTTGTTCTTGGGATAAATTCATCCCAACTACGGAACCCTTCATTGTGCGTGGTCCGATACGTACTTGGCCGGTTTTTATATTTTACCTATAGTAAAATAAATTAGTGTGATACTGATTTTAAAAAAAACATAGGTACAGAAAAGTATTTTACTCTGCATTTAAGATGCATAATACGCATCTATCTATCTACTGTCTGCCTGTAATGTACCACTGCTGGAGAAAGGTCTCTCTTTCCGTTGTCCACAAATGTGTCTTCTGTCATTAATTTGTGGTGAAGTGCTGTGGTGAAGCAATTTTTTAAATTAAGTATATAATTTTGACGTTCGAAAAGTGCTGATTCTCAGCGTAATTTTAATAAAATAATTTTTCATCCCACCATCTCGGAAAGAGTATTTTTAATCTTCAATATCTGAGTGGAAAAGCCGTTTTTATTCGCTAGAGGATAAAGTAAATTGAATTTAGAACATCGTGTGCACTAAGTTTGTGAATTAAAAAAAACATTAAACCTATTTACTGCTACCTCTATGGTGCCGAATATATCATACAACTTTTTTTTAATTTTTTTAAAAACTCAGACTCGGAACCTTCTTGGTGTTCTTTTTTCAATTTGCTTTGTACGCGGTTCTTTACGCGGCATTTTTTCACGTCATTGTTAAACCTTTTATTAAAAACAAGAAACTTGAAAACAAGTGAAAAAACTAAAATGAGTGATTCTAGCGACGAGGAAGTTTGCTTGACGCCAACAGAATTGACTGAAACTGTTAATAATGCGCAAATGAGCTTTCTCCCTCAACAATCACGCGAGAAGTATTTAAAACAGTACGATATGTTCAACACGTGGCGACTAGCAAAAGGAGCCAAAACTTTCTCAGAAAACGTTTTGCTGGCATATTTTATAGAATTATCCGAGAACAAGAAAGCAAGCACTCTATGGAGTACGTATTCGATGCTAAAAGCAACAATAAAGATGAAAAAAGACAAACATATCGATACCTATCCTAAATTAGTGGCATTTTTAAAAAGAGCCTCATCTGGTCATCAACCAAAAAAATCGAAGGTTTTCACAGTATCTGATATTGAAAAGTTTCTTAACGAAGCACCCGATTCCGTATATTTGGCGGCAAAAGTAAGTCAGTTGCACATTCAGTATCTACTTAAGTATATTAATCTGAATTAAATAGTATACTTAGTAGATGTTGATAGGCATAATTATGCGTTCATATCAATTTTATTCATTTATCTACTACAATACTCTTTACGTTACAGGTTGTTCTTATTATTGGAATAAACGGAGCATGTCGAACTAATGAACTAACACAACTTAATGTCAAAAACATTGAGAAACATTCAGATGACTTACTATTAATTAATTTACCTAATACAAAGACAAAAAGAGACCGCAACTTCGTCATTCGCAAGGAATACGTAACGATTGTTGAGAAATATCAAGCCTTACGCCCGTCTAACACTCCAATCAATCGATTTTTTCTACAGTATCGCAATGGAAAGTGTGTTAGACAGCCTATGGGTACTAATAAAATTGGCAGTATCCCACGAGAAATAGCAACATTTCTTGAACTTCCAGAACCCCTGTTGTACACGGGTCATTGTTTCGACGAACTTCAGCCACACTTTTGGCTGATTCCGGAGCTGATCTCCTGTCCCTTAAGCGCCACGGAGGCTGGAAGTCCAATGCAGTTGTAGAGGGATACATAGAGGATTCCATCCAAAATAAGTCTAAAATATGTGAAGGCATCGTAGGAGCCATTACACTGAAAGAGCCTCAATCGGATCCTTGGACTGGCCCTTCTACATCAAAAATAAGCCGTTATGAAACACCTAACCATCTCCCTCTCTCTCCAACATTCACGCCAAGGGAATCCGATGAATCGGTACAACTATTAAGTATGACAGATAGTTTACCGAAAAACAGTACACAAGTGACTAACACCAATATTACAGTACCAAACAAAAATATTACACTCAATTTAAATAACTGTAGCAACGTTACTTTAAAATTTTCTTAATTATACCTTAGTATTATTTTGTTATAATTTAATGATTATTCTGTAATACTTACCTGTTATAATGTAGTAATTAATACCTAAACTGAAATAAAAGTGTACCTATCTTGTGATTGTAAACGTTTTTTTTTTTGCATTTAGTCATTTCCTCGCTGAGGTGGAATGAAAAGTTACGTGTTGCACTCGAGTGCAAAGATTTTTCACCTCGTGCTCTTTTGATTCCCTCGCTAACGCTCAGGCTTCTAATTTTGAATCACTCGCTGCGCTCGTGATTCAATTTTAGAATCCTTCGCTTGCTCGGTCATCAAAATTGAACACGCGGTTAAAAAGCAACTTTGCACTCTTGTATAACAAATAACTATTCTTTTTGATTGCGGGTCAGTCCTTTTGGTAGGAGTCAAGTTCATCCCTCATTCTTCCCTCTTTACGTCTTCTTTATATTATACACACGTTTTAATGAAAAGGTCAGGTTTACCGATAACAGTTTGGAAGTGGTTGTAAAGTTTAGAAGCTTCTGAAAACTCGTTAAAAGGGTTTGATCGGAAAACTTTAACCTTTTCGTGTTAATGTCCCTAAAACTATTAATTATTATTTGACATAAACTTTTATTAGTTGCGGTTTTAGGTACTTAATTAGCCCTTACTTTGATAATACGGATAATATTGTATCAACACGGCATGTATTTTCGAAATACAAATAACTCTGATTTTGTGTTCCTATAAATATTCATCATCATCAGCCTATTAATGTTCCCACTGCTGGGACACAGGCCTCCTCTCGGTCAGAGGGAGTGGGCTGTAATCCACCACGCGGGCCCAGTGCGGGTTGGTAGATGTCACATGTCTTCGAATTTTTGGTTCTAAGACATGCCGGTTTCCTCACGATGTTTTCCTTCACCGTTCACCGTCATCGTCTATAAATATTATTGAACACTAATATATTATTATGAATTAAAAGTGAGATGATCTTTTTGTGAATTAAAAGTGAGTTTGTTTGTTTCTTACGCTTTCACGCTTAAACGGCTGAACGAATTTTGTTGATATTTGGCTCATGGGTAGAGGTCATGGACCTGGAAAAAATACTAGAAAGTGAAAAATAACTTTAATTTCGGAAGTCGGTGTCTTTAGTTTTGAATTTTCGTTTTTTTGCCACCGACTTCCAAAATTAAAGTAATTTTTCACTTTGTAGTATTTTTTTTGGAAGTCGGTTTTATTCTTTTGTTAATAGTTTTTATTTTTCAGTTTTTGGTTGTGGTACCTACCCTACATAAATTCGAATACCGCTACCTGATACCTATGCAAATAACAGTGACAGGAAGTTATCATCATATCATCCATATAAACTAAGTGCAAAAAATATGTACCTACATTTATGTATTATTGAAGCTAACTGAATAACTATCCAGGCAAAGTTAATAAAATTTATATGGGACTACCTCGGGAGCTTACCATTTCAAACAAAAAAAAAATCAAATTCAGGCCACAATTGACGGAGAAATCGGTGAACATACATAAACAATAAAATAAAAAAACATACATAAAGTCGAACATAAAACCTCCTCCTTTTTTCCGGTTAAAAATGACATAGGATACCTTTTATCCCAATACTCCCACGGGATCGAGACTTATGCGTGTGAAACCGCGGGGCGCAGCTAGTCTCAAATAATTCCCATTTTAGGGTCCTGGAAATACTAAATAGCCAAGTAACTAGCGACTAACTAACCTGACCTAACCCATTGGATCGGGTTGCCCTAGCTTAGTTACTGGGACCAACTCGGCTCGCGCGTGGTTGGTCACAGTTCCAACCTAGCCTAATCCGTCTGTCGGGGTACCCTAGCAATTGTGAGAAAAAGCCAGAAGTTAAAAAAAAGCTTAATTATTTTTTTAAATGTGGGTAATTAAAAGCGCAAAAAGTTTTGAGATGTTCATGAATAAAGCTTCCATCATAAAAGGTCAATCATTAAGTTTTTAGAGGATCAGTTAAATATTTCCCTAATTTGATTGCCCGTAAACGTCCACTTCTGAAAATATACCTCTCAATTGCTGAATAAATAGTCACAGACGAGTGATATAATCACCATGCTTGGAAAAAACTTTTTTACAAAAAAAATTAAATCCGACTTCCAAAAAAAACCACTACAAAGTGAAAAATAACTTTATTTTCGGAAGTTGGTGTCTTTGTTTTTTAATTTTCGTTTTTTGCCACCGACTTCCGAAATTAAAGTTATTTTTTCACTTTTTAGTTGTGGTACAATGACAGGAAGTTATGATCATATCGTCCATATAAACTAAGTGGGAAAAATATGTATTATTGAAGCTAACTCAAAAACAATCTAAGCAAAGTTAATAAAATTTATATGGGACCACTTCGGGAGCTTACCCTTTCAAACAAAAAAATAATTTTCAAAATCGGTCCACAATTGGTGGAGATATCGGTGAACATACATAAAAAAAAAACAATACATAAAGTCAAACATAGAACCTCCTCCTTTTTGGAAGTCGGTTAAAAAAGATCAATGATCAGTTAATTCTTTGTTAAGCATGTTACCCATCCTCTTGACATTATCCTTAAATTTTCTTTCACAATATTAAAGAGCTTCAAATCATGTTGGGATTCAAACATTCGTTTTCTATTCTTATTTTATTGTAACACAGTTGGGCAAATACCTCATGACTCCTCATAATTCCTCTCTCCTAACTCACTTATTTTGCAGTGCCCGGCAAGGTCCATAAATATGATCTAATTATAAGTTACCACCGTTATTACCACTTAAGAATACATACACGTAGGTAGAATGCAATAAAAGTATTAAGTATTGTATTTTCTTCCAAAATTCACTATTTAGAAAGTTAATTTACTTTGGATTTACAGTTTTTTTTTTTTTTGGGATTATGTTACCATTATCTCTCTACTTAACTTATGACTAATAACTTGATTTATAATAGAAACGATGTACAAAAGTACCTAGACTCTGTAATAAATCAAGTTACCATATTATCTTCGTTTACACTTCTATAAATGAACTGTAATTCAATTAAAATATCTATCTGAAAAGCAAACGTTTGCCGACTACTTACTTCTGTAATGTAAATATTTTCTAAGTTGGCCTAGTTATTTTAATCGAATTATCGCTTAAAATAAACCCTGACGATGAGCAGAATAATTGAATAAGCTTTCAATAAAATTAAAAGCTTTAGAAGTGCTTAAAAATTTTAGTACCTAAAGTTAGTAAAAAATACTAAGAACAATGTAAAAATAAAATCTTTTTACATCGCATCGTCAGACATTTTTTGTAGAGAGTAAATAGTTGAGTTAAAATCCTCGAACTACTTATGTGTCCAAGTTCAATATCATCATTATTAAATAATCTTCAATAAATCTATGTATTTTATTACGCCGAATACTTAAAAAATCCAACCATTTTCGATAGTGAAAACATCGAAACAAAAAAAAATACATCATCTTCGCTGAAAACCTTTAAAAATTTGAAAAAATAACTTTATACATACCTTACACCAAACAACTTCACACAACACAAGAACAGATCACAAACAACACTTTGGAACCACTGAATAAAACTTGGAACAACAGTTGTTTTCAGCGCGAACTTTTTGGGCGGGCGGCTATGGCGCGCGGCTGATTCGCGCGACTCCTGAAACCGACTGAAGCCCGAAGGCTGTATTGTAAGCTTGGAACGCACGCGCGCATTTATATGTAAGTTGGGCGGATAGTACACAGTATTTACGGAAATGTGTGGGTGAAAGATTTTTAAAATAGTATGGATTTCGTAGATAACAAAAAAAAATGTTTTTTTTTCAGATTGAACATCGTTTTACCTTGTTTTGTCAAAAGTTTTTGACATTTTATTTTATATTTTAAACAGCATAATCTTTCCTAAGAGATTAAGGACAGATAAAATGTTGCTTATTATGCTGCTGGAGTATTGGTGTTCTTTATTAAATAAATACATAATTAGAGAAACTATTATGTAGGAAGAGTAATTAGGTATTGTTAGTAATACTGTTGAATTTTAAAACTTTTCCGTTTAAAAAATGTTTTTAATTTATTGAAGATTTAAAATGAATAATGCTTATCCTCGGTATGTACCTATGTCTACAATGGAATAAGGTGGATCATATTAATAGAGAAAGCATGCAGAAAAGTGGACTTTTAAACTACACAGGAGGGACCTTTATGAAAGATCTTACCGCCAAAGTGGGCCAAGGATACGATTTGGATGCTTTTAACAAATTGGCTAAAGATGGTAATAAATTATGAGATGTGCAGGAATAAGGGAAAACCTTTACCCATTTTTTATTGAAATAACTTTTATTTGTTTTTGAAATGTCATTTATTTCTGCTCCCTTTGTGATCCTGTCATGTTCAGTTCAAATAATGTAATTGCTTTCTTTATTAAAAAAGATGGTTTGAATAAAAATAAAGGTAAAGGTGGTTGTTGTTACACTTGGTGTAACTATGAAGCTACCATACTTTTATTTTCATACTTTCGTCAACTTGAGTTCAAAAGGTCTCCTTCTATCCTAACTTGGACGTAAAGTTCGTAAAAGTTTTACTAAACCAATTTCCTGGATTGAGGGGCAGGTTGCAGGAGCAACTGTCGTAAACTGTTATCCTGATAGAATAGTTGGTCAACTGAGGCTGAATAATTACATTAAAGTTTAAAATACTTGCTAAGAGACTAAGCTGTATGTCAGTTTTGTTAAACCAATTACAATTTAACATGGCGGAATCAAGCCAATCAGGTTACCAACTAGAACCAAGGTCCTTTAGGACATTGGGGGTTTGGGGTAATTTTATTAACCTCGCAGCTACTCTTTCATAATCGATTTACAGGGCATTTATTTTATTGAAACCGAAACATAAGCCTAAATAATTATATTTACATAAATATAAACTCACGCCTTCTTCCCATGGCGGTAGGCAGAAACTACAGAACGCCACCTGCTACGATCCTTACGTACTCCTTTTCCTTTTTTAAGTTTAGTTTTAGGCTTCTGTTCCATTCAAATTTTATACCGAGTGCATAGAAATAAAGCGCAATTTAGGATACACGGAATGCGTCATATCCACGCCCGAGCCAAGACATTCCATGCATCCTAATTTGCGCTTTATTTCTATGCACTTGGTATAAAATTTGAATGGAACAGGAAGCCGCCCGCGCCATGTCCTCGCCCGATGCCATTTATATGTACCTTGCGCCTTACGTTCATACGACTGGACATACACGCACGCCGGCTGCGAGTAGTATGCATCTGTTCTTTCTGAAGAACATAACCAATAAGGTCTAAGGTATTTCCTTCTAGGGCTGGTGTTTCTACTCACGTCTGCCTTGCAAATACCTTTTGTTAGTCGTTTTTCACTCATCCTCTCAACATGATCAAACCATATAAGTATTTGAAATGCCGCTTAGGAACTACTTCAAGGTAAATTTTCAACCTCCACGCGAGCAAAGTCGCAGGCATAAGGAGTGGTACTATCAAGCAGTACTATTGTTATCATAAATAAAATTATTGACACTCAATACAAAATTGAACCTGAGCGTGAAAACACAAACATTTAAATATTTAAATCATAAAGGTCCTCCCTCACCGTGAGCATTCGCTAGTAATATACCGTTCAGAGTAGAACACTACATCAGTGAGGGAGGAGAACTGAGCATTACAGTGCGCAACCTGTAATGATATAATTCGAGCATTACATCAGTGTGGGAGGTGAACCGAGAATTACAGTGCGCAACCTGTAATGATACAATTCGAGCATTAAATCAGTGAGGGAGTGAACCGAGAATTACAGTGCGCAACCTGTAATGATACAATTCGAGCATTACATCAGTGAGGGAGGAGAACCGAGCGTTACAGTGCGCAACCTGTAATGATACAATTCGAGCGTTACATTAGTGAGCGAGGTGAACCGAGAATTATAGTGCGTAACCTGCTCGAGTTGTATCATACAACTCGAGCATTACTAGTGAGGAGAACCGAGCATTACAGTGCGCAATATGTGTAATAATATTGAATCTGAAATATTACATTACGGCGAATGCTCGGTAGTCAGGAAGGCAGTATTATAACGTAATGCTCAAAATCGAATCTGAAATGTTACATTACAAATTCGCTTGTGTAAACTGTAGTGCATTCAGGGAGGTAGTATTGTAACGTAATGCTCATAATCGAAACTGTAATGTTAAATTACAAGTGAATGCTCGCGTTGGAGAAGCAGCTTTATTTAAATACGATCAACGTTAAATTATGTCACATTTGACATTACCAATAAACCCTAAAATATTATTTTGTAGCAAACAATAACAGTTAATGACTGGCGCTTTAGAGATAGTTAACTGAGCTTTGAAACAATTTACGGTTAATGTTAATTAATGATAGAATTTGCCTTCATTGTAGTTAAATATGAGCAGCGGGAAAACTGTTTTGTCTGAAAGAAAAGACGAGTTTATTGTGTTCCGTCCAAGGAATTCTCATTTTGGACCTATTTTATATTCCTAGTGAAGGATTCTCAGAGGAGCTCGTAGCTAAGTAATGACAAGCCGCACGGGTCGATCCATCAGGTTAAGCTACATTGCCGGGGTTGGTCAGAGGACGGGTGACCATCTTCACATACGGAGACTCCTCCGTGCCTCGGGAAGTCCCGATCTTTGACAGTCGTTACGAGTCGTCAGAAGCCCGAAAGTCTGACACCAGTCTTACCAAGGGGTTTCGTATTACCCAGTTACTGGGTTGTGGAGGTCAGATAGGTAGTCGCTCCATGTAAAATACTGGTATTCAGCTGCATCTGGTTAGACTGGAAGCCGACCCCAAGATAGTTGGGAAAAGAATAGGAAGATTGATTGATTGATTGAAGGATTCTCACACTGAAAAAATAAATGGCTAGCAAAGTACCAATTTGGCTTGGCTAAAAATTATACGAATTATACGGCTACAAATAACCAAGACTTATTTAAAACGTGCAATACAGCTTTGTTAACACCAAACAAGCAAGTAATATTAACCAAGTTCACTTGTTCAATTCTAGCAACAAACTTTGCAGGCTCTCTCAGAACCGAGTCGCTTGGTTGTAAATAACAATAACTTGTTTATTTCTAGCCGTTACGTTTTTTCCGTGCAGAGTAATTAGATTTAACCAAAACCAAGCACGTCCGTATTAGTGCATTTTTAGCAAAAAACGGAACCCATATAATGTCGTCCTGTCCATCCGTCTGAATGACACACAGACATTTTACTCGGAGACTATTGGCACTATTTTTAAAGAAGGTGTTTTCTGTGCACCGGTCGTGTGGTCGACATGCAAGTTTGACATTCCTTGAGCCTTTTAGTTTTTTGTACCTATAATGTGTATGGTTACTTAGTTAGTAATTAATTTAATAGTCAGTGATATTATAATTTACTGTAACTGCTATTTACAGAACTGAAGTTTTATAAGACCTTTAAGGCTTTTGCAGACCAGCGCGACATGTCGCGCGATGCGACACGAACAATAAAATTTCTAAGAAAACTTCACGGTATAACAAAAACCGGTGTCGCGTCGCGCGACCAGTCGCGCTGATCTGCCAAAAGCTTTAGAGTAGGTTTACAGAGCATTGAGTTTTAAAAAAGATAAGTCTAACTAATAAAAAAAGAAAAAAGCCTAATTAATAAATCCCCGGTACGTTAAGGCTCCCGCAGAAAGCGTAACGCGACAAAAATTGTCCCACTAGAGTAGCGTCGCGCCATCGCGCTACGCCTGTCTGCAGGAGCCTTAAAACCAATTGAGATACGTTAGTGAATTCGCAAGATCCTTTCGATTACTCTAGCCTGCCAGTAAATTAGTGAGGGATGCCAAATGAAGACAGTCTGTGCCTTTACTTAGTAATTGATACTTATTTCGTTACTTTTGATCACCGAATCAGTCTTTTGGAGTAATTTCATTTTGTTATTAGGTACCTAAGTTCATGATTGATGTTCTTTCCAAGAGCTTTCCAGGGCTTGTCATTGTGGAAGGTATTGGGAGGAGCTTGTGGATAAGTTATAAAGCCGCACGGGTCGATCGATCTGGTTAAGCTACGCTTCCCGGGGTTGGTCTGCGGATGGGTGACCTTTACATATCGAGATTTCTCCGTGCTTTGGAAAGCATGTTAAGCCGCTAGTCCCGGCTGTCATTCTTGAATATTTGACAGTCGTTACGGGTAGTCAGAAGCCCGAAAGTCTGACAATCAGTCTTACCAAGAGTATCGTATTACCCAGTTACTGGGTTGTGGAGATCAGATAGGCAGTCGCTCTATGTAAAATACTGGTATTCAACTGCATCCGGTTTGGCTGGAAGCCGACCCTAACATCGTTGGGAAAAGGCTAGGCAGATTTTTTGCTGGTGCAAGCACTCAATATCATCAATGTCAGGTTAGTAATTTCAACTTAAAAGCTTTTTCTTCATGAAATGATTGTACCTACTTCTTTGTTATTACGTACTTGCGCCCGGTAGATGGCTACAATAATCGTTACATAATTTTATTCCCCGAAAGAGCATGCAAGCAGGACTACAGGGGACACTTTGAACATTCCAACAAGAAAGGGTATGGCTGGAATTTCTCAGTAGCATTCCGGAGTCTGGATTTGTGCCCGGTAGATGGCAACAAGCTCGCCTCTCATTACATGGGAGTTAACATAACTGGCGAAATGTGAGTGTACTGAATACGTGCACCACTGCCTTACCTTTAGGGAATTACAGGCGTGATGTTACGTAAATTAATAATTTATAAATGTTGTAGAAAAACACGACACAACATAGAAAAATTAAAGTTTCTATTAATAACTTAAAGTTTCTATTAAAAACTTTCCGAACAAATAGGGCGAGACAGCCTCAGATTTGCAATAATTATTTAAATATATATTGTGTTTATTTTAAGTATAATTACCGAAGGTCAAGGTCAAAGGACCATGTTCAATACGGATCACGAAACCTTTGCAGCGAATTAATTATCTTCTCGCGTGCTAAGGTTAAAACAAACATTGCTGTAATTTAGGTTAAATATTGTTTTATTTTTATTTTGGGTTAGAAAGTTTGTTAGTATCGAAACATCAGCATGTTTTTTTGTTATTTTATGTATGGATCCCGTTATAGTTAACCTATGAGCTTTTTAAAAATAGCACTTATTCTAATGGTTTATTATTTTAATAATTAATCTGCCTAGCCTTTTCCCAACTATGTTGGGGTCGGCTTCCAGTCTAACCGAAAGCAGCTGAATACCAGTATTTTACATGCAGCAGCTATCTGATCTCCACACAGGATCTGGGTAACACGATACCCCTTGGTAAGACTGGTTGTGGCTATTGACTTTTGGGCTTGTGACTATACGTTACTGGCAAAGATCTATGAATGACAGCCAGTAGGTACCTCCATATGTCAAGAATGGTCACACATCCACGAAACGGCCGCGGCAAGCGGCTTCCTTCGGTCGACTCGTGCAGCTGTCATGATTCAGCCACGAGCCCCTTCTAACTGTCTACACGGAAAAAACGTAACGGCTAGAAATAAACAAGTTATTGTTATTTACAACCAAGCGACTCGGTTCTGAGAGAGCCTGCAAAGTTTGTTGCTAGAATTGAACAAGTGAACTTGGTTAATATTACTTGCTTGTTTGGTGTTAACAAAGCTGTATTGCACGTTTTAAATAAGTCTTGGTTATTTGTAGCCGTATAATTCGTATAATTTTTAGCCAAGCCAAATTGGTACTTTGCTAGCCATTTATTTTTTCAGTGTATAAATAAATAAATCTTTATTTCAGACTACAGGGTCCATATTTTTGTTGGTACTTTAGCATATTTTTGTCTATCAATTACTATATTTATTAATGTATTTGTGCCTCAGTTACAAATGTACGTAAATATATTTAAAGGAGAATGGGCGCTATTGTATGGGCTCCGTCCCCAGACTGTATCAAATTGAGCAATACGTCTTTTTAAAGCTTATTATAATGGCTTTATTTTATTCTATTACACCAACCACCGCACTCATGCAGGGGAAGAACTACGAATGATAACATTTTTCTTCAGAAAAAAATTATTTTGTCTTAGTTTACCATCGTCCACCTCTTTTGCCCTGCAAATATCCTGGGGTATGCCTAGCTAGACTATTCTATCCACACAAAGTTTTTTTTTTTTTTTTTCTATTTTAATTAGGGCCAGTTAGGCCCGAACAGTAATAATTACAGATCGACTCCCTTAGCGTCGTTCTTGTATTAACTATGTCTTCATCATCATCATTTCAGCCAAAAGACGTCCACTGCTGAACATAAGCCTTCCCCCAAGCACCGATTTGTGCTTCCCGCATCCAGCGGATTTCTGCGGCCTTTACAAGGTCATCAGTCCATCTTGTGGGAGGCCTTCCAACGCTTCGTCTTCCGGTACGCGGTCGCCACTCCCAGAACCTTTCGGCCCCATCGGCCATCTGTTCTACGAGCAATGTGCCCTGCCCATTGCCACTTAAGTTTGGCAATTCTTCGAGCTATGTCGGTTACCTTGGTTCTTCTACGGATTTCTTCATTTCTGATTCGATCACGTAGGGAAACTCCAAGCATAGCCCTCTTCATTGCCCTTTGGGTGACTTTTAGCCTTCTGATAAGACCTATTGTGAGCGGCCAGGTTTCAGTGCCATAAGTCATCACTGGCACTGACACGCACTGGTCAAAGACTTTCATCTTGAGACACTGCGGTACTGCGAAGACACACGAGAAGATATTGCGTAGCTTTTCAAACGCTGCCCAACCGAGTCGGATTCGACGATTGACCTCTTTCTCGAAGTTGGACCTACCTAGCTGGACAGTTTGTCCTAGGTAAACATACTCGTCCACAACTTCGAGCGTAGCGTCTCCGATCTTCATGAGAGTGGGTGTTAGATGAACATTTGATATGACCTTTGTCTTGTCCATGTTCATTTTAAGACCCACTCTTTCGGAGGCTCTACTAAGGTCATCGAGCATTGTACTGAGGTCCTTCATGGTCTCAGCCATTACAACTATGTCGTCGACAAACCGAAGGTTAGTAATATACTCGCCATTAACATTGATGCCTAGCCCTTTCCAGTCCAGAACCTTGAACACATCCTCCAGTGCAGCGGTGAACAGTTTCAGAGAGATAACGTCTACCTGTCTCACACCTCGCTGCAGAAGGATAGGTTTCGAGGTCTGGCCCTGGAGTCGGACTGACATAGTGGCGTTTTTGTACAGACACTTTAGCACCTCGCTGTACCGATAGTCGATCTGGAGCCTTTGAAGAGACTGCAGTACAGCCCTTGTCTCGATCGGATCGAAGCCTTTCTCGTAGTTCACAAACGCTAAGCAGAGCGGCTGGTTATACTCTTCGGTCTTCTATATAACTTGCCGCAGCGTATGCATGTGGTCTACGGTGCTAAAGCCTTTATGGAATTCGGCTTGTTCGTACTACAATGTTGGAGTAATATATTCGATTGGATATATGACGTTATTGAACACGGCCTCTCAAAAGCACTCCTTCAACATTGAGCCCGTAAAGTGCTAGGTCGGGAATTATGGTCTCGCTTAATACTGGGAATGCCAATGACCGTACGGACCAACGTCCATAATAGTACGGAACGCTGCCCTCTGTCGATTGAAATTGTTTTATTTGGCTGATGAAGTCTTTCTTGGATTTCTCTGATTATTTGATTGGCAAGTGGCGTGTTTGTCACAGGCTCATTAAACGTGTTTGTTAGAGCGGCAGCAATTCGTACATCTTAGAACATATGAGGCAGTGCTCTGTTGAAATATTCTTGCCGTAATATTTTAAAATCACGTTTTAGGCGACAATTTATTACCTCCACGACCCATCTGATTATTGTCACCAGCCGGGACTTATTTGCATCTTCGGTGCTGAGTTGTGATTCGGTGGGAGGCATATAAGCATTACAACCATGGTCTTCTATATCTCCAAAGAGTCCCTGAAGCCCCTGTCTAAAATGAGTACGTCACTATCACTAGCATGAAATACAACATGTATTGGAGCTTCATTATGAATTGATTTCGACATAATCGCAGCATCTGATACGTGCTGCGTGCGGTCCGGTAACATCAACAATAGCAAAGGAGCGACGGCGCCGACAGGTAACCACCCGCACCGCACTAAATACCCGCACCGCACTAAATACGCCAAAATAAATAGTAAAAAATACACAAAATAATTGTCCAAGCAAAAAAGAATATTATAAAAAAAAAAAAAAAAATTGTTTATGGTTCCTTCCCTGCACGAGTTTCGTTGTTGGTGTCATACAATAAAATAAACCTATTGTTATGATCTTCAAAATGACGTGTATCACATATTGATACACCACTGGGGACGAACCCGCCCATTCTCCTTTCAACCTTATCTCTACAGTAGGCGGAGCAGTGAAGTCTACCTTTTTGCAAAATCAACAACATAGAGTTGTTTTCAGACCAGCGCGATTTGTCGCGCGACGCGACACGAACAATACAAAACTTCACGGTATAACTATAACGGTGTCGCGTCGCGCGACAAATCGCGCTGGTCTGAAAACAGCTTAAAGAAAAGGAAAAACACTTAGTAGGTACGTATTGTACTATATAAATATTTACTTTGTAAAGTATTATTACTTTAATTATTGTGAATGTGAGGACTATGTAGGCCTTTAGTTTTCTTTCTCATTTAGTTTATAAGATGATCAGTCAGTTTGAGTACTTTTTGCGGCCTTCACAAATGTCCTTTATTTGGTATTGATCGTCGAGTCGTTGAGCTCCGAGTTGAGCTACACGATTATTGACAAATGCTGCATGGACTGGACAGTTCCAAGAAAATCTGTGTGATTTAGAAGACCATTTGAGACCCTAATCTACATGGTCCTCACATTATCTGACGAAGATTATTGTCTTTAAAAGAAACTGACCTCTGAGTTTGTTTCGGCCTTTCTTCTTAGAGTAGTCGAATAATAAACGCCGACCATATCTATTTTTTAAAATATGATTGACGTGTAAAAGTTTATGTATAAAACTATATAAATATATCATATTTTATTCTTTATCCTTAAGGGGGATGCGCCAAGGTAGCCCGCGAAATTCAAATCTTCTTAGGTTTTTTGCAATTTGCAGGTCAGTGTCAGGTTGTATCTTGATTAAAATATGATTTGCGAGCGTATCCAATATGGTTTTATAGAATTATAATCATTAGAATCAGCAATACAACTCCTTAGGTTAGCATAATCCCCAAATGTCATGATTTCATGAAATAGTCATTCAACGGGATTACATGAACTTATACAGTTGTATTGATGATTTCTATGTTTATAATTTTATAAATAAACATTTGATACGGTCGTAAATCATATTTAGATCAACATACAAAATCGCAAAAAACGTAAGAATATTTGAATTTCGCGGACTACCCTGACGTTTTCACCTTAACTGTAAAATTTGATTTTGCAGCCCATTAAAAGATACACTAAATAAAATTTTGCTTAAAGCTAAAGTGTCCGGATACCCTGCGAAATAAAAATGTTCTTACATTTTTTGCATTTTGCAGGTATTGCAAAAAACCAGGTTCCGTTGATCTGTATTATGATTCGCGATCGTGTCATATTTATATGTAGAATTGTATTTTCATCAAATCATGACGTTTGAGGTTTATTCCAACTTAAGGAGTTGTATTGCTGATTCTAAGGATAATAATTCTGTAAAGCTATATTTTTTCGGTCGCAAATAATATTTTAATCAACATACAACTTGACACAGAACTGAAAATTGTTAAAAAAACGCATGAAATGTGAATTTTGCGGGCTACCTTAGCGCATTCCCTAAAATAAAGTTAACAACACTTAAAGAAATAAAAGGTTCTAAACCGCAAAATTATTAATCAAGAACAAGTTGCAAAAGTTCCTCATTACGTAAGTAATTAATATTTTAACGCACATTAAAAAGTTTCTAACAATCTTTGTAATTTAACGTTGAAAAAATCCTACAAAAAGTGGCTTGATAATATTCAAGTGCGGCCTCGAAAGTCTGACCATAGATGAAGAGTAAAATGGATACGGTAAGCAACGGTGTTCCTAGTTTTCTTGAGGATTCTTACTTTTTTTGAAGTTACATCGAAAATACTTTGTGAAAATACCGTTTTTTTTTGTGTTTTAACATCGTTCACATTTTTTAATATCATTCTGTCTCACTGCTTGGTTAAAATGTCTTTATACCAGTTTCTATATTTTTCTATAATTTATGTATTCTAACGGTATCGTACCATGAAAATCAAATCCTACTAGCTTTTCAAGACAATAAGTTACTAAGTAGTTATTTAAAAAAATCACAAAATTCAAGTTTGACCGAATAACTTCGTCATTTACCTTCATTAGCTCGCAATCACTGATAGCTTGCACCATCTATAGTTGACTACATCTGTGGCTCACACTCATACTTCTATCGAGCCCTTAATTACAATGAAATTTGCATACTTCAGAAGTTTCTTAATTTCATAAATATATTCATGGTGATGTCTTTTTATTAAATTATTGTGACCTAGCCTCGCAATATAGTAGCGTTATCATGTGCTTGGGTTACCTGTGATTTATTATCTCGCTGTGTAATGTGAAAAGGTAGGCAATATTTTTATTCAGAGAAATATTGTAATAATGAAAATTATGATTATGGAATGAAATATAATGACCGGTGGCCTTTTGTACTCAGTGGTGGTGGATTAGTTATACTCCTTTATTAAATACAGTGCGCAATAGTACCTATTTCATTCACCTACGTTATAGATAATGCCATCCAAGAAGACACAACCCACTCTTCTTCCTGATTGTTGACAGTACCGCAGGCTAAGGGCGGTGCCACACAGGCGTTGTATGTGCGTTGCGTTGGCGCTACTGCGTCGACTGAGCGATGACGCTCCGTCGTTCTACATTATAAATCTGAACGACATGCCACACGATGCGTTACAATGACGGACGGTGACGCAACGCACAAGGATAGGAGAGAGACGAGGTGAAGAAGGGAGTTGCGTTGGAACGACGGAGCGGCAGCGCAGTATTTAATAGCATATCGAGGCGCAGCGACGACGCAGCGCTCGTGTGGCGACTGCGTCGAATTTACTGCGTTGCGAGGTCGCAACGCATTGGCAAGCCCGTCGCATCGCTCTTATAGTACAGATGTTTTTTTGATGCCCTATGCTTATTGATAATTTTTAAGACTGTTAGGTCATTAAAATTATGTAAATAATTTTATCTTGAAATTTTAAATAAGTACTAAACTGAAAAATAAATACATGATAGAGCTTTTCTATTTTCTAAACTAAGTAAGCTCCTGAGCTTAAATTGATGACTTAGTTTATCATAATTTATACAAATTGCGATGTGAACTTATGTATGGAATTAAATATTTGGTTTAACAAAAAAAAATACCGTTATCATTTATAATGAGACCGAATAAAAGTTATTCAGAGGTATTTAATGTGTTTTAATACATACACAGGACGTAATGTCCAACAAAGTTGCACAGAACTTTATATGTCCTTCCATACTGCCAAACCGAGAACTATAAAGTAGATATGAATTTATACCTACTTGAATATCTACATTATTATTTCGCTGTAATTATGTGTGTTTGTGCTTATTAATTATTTATGTTCTTCTTATTTTTAAGAGTGTGTCATCTCAGGAATGTTTTTCAATAAAATAAACATTTTTGTATCATCGGACTTTATGATTTACTAAGTCACATTTTATCTGCTCACAGCTAAGAATAACCTACTTAGTACCCGGAGTGCAAGTCAAGGCAACAGACGATTTATATCATGTGTATGTGAAGCATGCACCAGGAACAAGGAACTACAGAATGTGAAAATGTAGTTTCCCAAAGGATTGGGGTCAGTCGTTGTTGCTTGAAGCAGAAACTCGCCAACACGGATGGACGTAAATCTACATTTGCCTAGAATTATAGTAGTGGAGCTATTGTGAAAGAATTTGTTCGGGAAATTACTGTATTTTGGTCAGGAAAGCAGCAATGCTGTGTCCCGCTGTTCTGAGAAATGCCCATGTAAGTTTATCTGAAATAAAATATTTTTATGTTCTGCCCAACCCTTCGGGGAAAAAGTGTGATGTATTGTGTATTATGTTACGTAAATATTATGGTTTTGATTTTTGATTTTGGTGTCGGATATAGTTAGGTACCGGTAAAACAGGTACGTGCGACTTCATTGTATTTTATGTTATGAATAGAATATTCTGACTTATTTAGACCGAAGTTAGTCCGAATATTCTATTTTTCAACTTTCAATCAATTAATGTTCCCACTGCTAGGACGCAGGCCTCCTCTCTGTGAGAGGGAGTGGGCTGTTACCGACCACGCGGGCCCAGTGCGGATTGGTAGATGTCACAAGTCTTCGAATTTTTGGTTCTAAGACATGCCGGTTTCCTCACGATGTTTACCTTCACCTTTTTGAGAGCAGTGGTAATGAAATTATTTACACAAAGTAAAGCGCCTGCTTGGGTTTGAACCCACAACCCACAACTCATAAGTTGGGGCCGTTACCACTGGGCCACCACTGCTCCAGTTCCTGCTTTTTCAACTTTATGTCATTAATATATTTATGGCTGAGCGAGGGACAATGCTGTAGGTCGTATTTGACTTTTATGCTAAAAACATGATGAATTAATTTGAAAATAGTGAAAAAGCATTGGTTAAAATAATTAATCTTTGTATTATTGACGTGAACATTCCTTGTAAGTGCAGAGTTTGCATTTACCAGTCTGTGTTCAAAAGTAGCAGAAGATTACAAGACAATTTCCATAGAAAAATCTCTTTTGAAATGAATAATTATGCTATAAATTAGATAATCATAGACGAGACTGTCAAATTAAATCAAATCCACCTCGCCCATTTACCATACCAGAATCACACATAACAATAATTATTATTAAATTGAGCTTGAACATCGCGTGTTTCTGAACATTCCTGGCCAGGTTCGACCTTGTATACCATATTAGCTGTAAGTTATAAACGTCGCGGCGACACGCGATAACTAGTTGAAAGTCTTTATTGTTTTAAAGTAATTGAATACTTCATTAAATTATGGCAAATTGTTGCGGAGGAAGACAAATACTTGGAGTTTTGTAGGCAGGTGATGGATTCCTTTAGTTATTGTTGGTTTTGTTGGCAAAGACAATTGGATAATTAGATTATATAATCGGGATGCTTTTCTTTTCAGACCGAAGAGGAGGGCGACCAGACGAACCAGCATGAATGAGTTGTAGTATTGATCGGATGGGGCAGTGGCTTCATAACGTGTAAGATCAGTAACCATCGTTTAACTATTGCTGAGAGTTCCAGACAGATTGAATTTAACAGGAGATAAATAAATAAAATTTGTACAATTGTACGAGTATCTACTTCTATTTTCCTTTTGGTCTTTTTTGTTATTTAGTTAGCTGTCACTCGCGGCTTCGCCCGCGTGGAGTTCGGAAATTATCCCACGGGAACGTATTACCGGAATAAAAAGTATCTTAAATGTTAATACAGGTAATAAAATATGTGTGTGCCAAATTTCATCCAAGTCCATTCAGTCGTTTTCGCGTGATTGGGTAACAAACATACAAACTTTCACATTTATAATTAGTAGGATAGGATTTATAATATTAGTAGGATTTCTGAGGGCTTAGTATGAGTTTCATTTTACCATGTCGATCAAACGCATCGACCGCGTTTGGCGCTCCGATTGGCAGCCGGCCGGCCTTCACCGGTGAAGGGCCAATCGGAACGCCGAACGCGCTCGATGCGTTTGATCGAGAAGGTTAAATGAAACTCATGGTAGCCACACTGTACTTTCCATCGTATTCTTGAACATAGCTAATTTTAATTTTAATACCTTGTAATTAATTCTTCTCTTCTTAGCGTGTCGATGGCAATCTAAATGGACTCGGCCCAGAATTCGGCTACGTGTTTGGCGCCATCACTAGCGTCCATCAGTTCCTGTAACGTGCAGCTGACAGGACACGCAGGACATGAAATTAAGTGTCCCATCGTTTGTGGAACAGCACCACATTTACACTCCAATGCGGAGTCGTCTATGAATCTCCACCTGAACAGATTGTCCTTGCTTCGGCCAACCTGGGTCCGGAGTCTGTTTAAAGATTTCCAGGCTACCCAAGGCAATTCATGTCCAGGCGGGAGACTTTCAGCAAGTGGAACGAATGGTTTGGGTAAGGAAGCACTGTCTCGCCACAGCTTCAGTCTCTCTTTTGGTCGTTCGCCAGTGAGTGGGACGACACACTTTAAAAAACTGTTTCGGCTTTTCAGCCTTTGTGGCACAAGGATGTTGTCGTGCAAAGGGTGTCGTTTGTCAGAGATCATTTTGGATCTTTCGCTGGAGCTTGCCACCGCTCTGCGAACCACTGGTGGCGCTATTCCTGCCAGTGGGTACAGCATTTGAACCGGGGTCGGTATTAGGCAACCAGTGATGATCCGGCACGTTTCATTCAATGCTGTATCCACCAATTTTGCATGGGCAGAACGACTCCACACGGGGCATGCGAATTCACCTGCAGAAAAAGATAGAGCCAGCCCAGTAGTTCGCATAACGTCAGGTGAAGCACCCCACTTCGATGAGACTAATCGCTGAAGAAGACTGTTGCGAGAGTGCACCTTCTGCTTGATGTTCTTGCAGTTTTTGCTGAATGTTAAAGACCTGTCCAGAGTAACGCCAAGATATCTAGGGGAGTTGCTGTGTTCGATGGGGACCCCACCCCAAACGATGTTAAGCCGTTGTAATTAATTCAACTAACGATATCTAAAACGTCCTATAATTATTAAACTCTCTGCTAGTGCTGTGCTATTCTGTAAGTATGTGAATTTTGTTTGTGTATGTTTTAGTGAGTAAGTCGTTGAGCTTAAGTATTTATAAGATCCTTTAACCGAATACTTTACATATTTATGAGCTTAAGTCCCAATATGCTATGACTCTGATGGACAGTCAATTAATCATGAATTCATGATTTCAGATTGACATTTATTTTTATTTTTTATTTCTTTATCTCTTTTATTTAGATTTTAACATATAAATTACATTTTTAAATATTAAAATAAAAAATATAAAACATTTAAAAATATAAAAAATACCACCGCCCACCGGTATCGGGAACAGGGTCCAAGCTATCGGCGGTCAGGGCTCCAGAGAGAGGAACCTCCGGACAATGCGAGTAGTGTCCAGGAGTAATTATTTCTTTTATTATTAAGAATATAGCTCCTTATCTAATGCTTAAAAATCGTGCAAGTCGTAAAACTCTGAACTACTTCCGTTCTTTCTCTTTTCGTTACCATAGAGAAAAAAAATGGTTTGCAAGGTTTACTGCATTGAAACCTCGTAAACCGGTGCGGCCTACATAATTAATAACCATCTCGTTAAAACTTCACCGTCACTACAACGTCCGGGTTTCGATCCCAGGAGACATTATACCAACACGAGTATGTTTACATACATGGTGGTAAGGCAAAATAATAATAAAATGTTACCGTAATAAATCAATCATTGTTCGAAGGGTACGTAACTCATTTGTTTTTGATTGCTGATAGTAAAAATACTTTTCTGAGAAAAATAGGCTTTATACCATTCCCCCTCTAAAAAGCTTATTTTATTCACTGAAAACAGTGAATAAAAAGCTATTTTAATCACTGTTTTGGTGTTTGAATTTAGAACACACCATTATTCGACCTCTATCTCAATGCTATACAACCTCCTTAACACTTTCGACTCCACCCATTTTCATAGAACTCATAACTCATCATTCCGCCATAAAAGTCTATGACTTTTATTATTCGTAGTTGGAAGTGAAACCTCCCGGAGGTTTCACTTCCAACGTCCGCGAGGGCTCCCGGCATCCCATACCCAAGTAGATGAACCCTCCAGGAGGGCTCCCGACACTGAACGTCTACATTTAAAATGAGCCCTCCACGAGGGCTCCCGGCATTCCATATCCAAATAGTTGAACCCTCCAGGAGGGCTCCCGACACTGAACGTCTACATTTAAAATGCGCCCTCCGCGAGGGCTCCCGACATCCTATATCCAAGTAGGTGAACCCTCCAGGAGGGCTCCCGACATTGAATGTCTACATTTAAAATGAGCCCTCCGCGAAGGCTCCCAACATCCCATATCCCAGTAGGTGAACCCTCCAGGAGGGCTCCCGACACTGAATGTCTACATTTAAAATGAGCCCTCCAGGAGGGCTCCCGACACTGAACGTGTTAACCTTTTATTAAATGTCTATTTTCGCTTAAATCTTTCTTTTTCTCGTAGTCATGGTATAAAGTATAGTATGCAACTCTTGAATAAAACGGATTTATATCGAGGGCCATGAATCACTCGCGTCGCTCAGGATTCTAACACTTGAATCACTCGCTGCGCTCGTGGTTCAATCATCATGAATCACTCCCTACGGTCGTGATTCAGTCGTTAGAATCCTTCACTTGATCGTGATTCATCTATGGCCCTCGCTTTAAATCCGTCCTTTATTCATTAGTTGTATTTCCGACTATGACTGACTTGAATGTGTGTTGGTTTTGCTTCCCAGTGGGACATAATCATCATCGCCTATATAGCCTTTTTCCAACATGGGGTTGGCTTCCAGTCTAGCGAAATGCAGCTGAATACCAGTATTTTACATAGAGCGACTATCCTATCTGACCTCCACAACCCAGTAACCGGGTAATACGATACTCCTAAGTAAAACTGGTTGTCAGACTTTCGGGATTCTGACGATCCGTAACGACTGTCAAAGATCCACGAATGACAGTCGGGACCAACGGCTAAACGTGCTTACCGAGGCACGGAGGAGTCTCGGTATGTGAAGATGGTCACCCATCCACTGACCAACCTCGGCAAGCGTAGCTTAACCTGATGGATCGACCCGTGCGGCTTGTTATTACTTAGCCACGAGCTCCTCGTGTGTGTTAATCTGAATTAACACATACGAGTCTTTAATAATTCCAAGCTGAAACAAATGGGAATCGACTTTCGGGCTTCTGACGATCCGTAACGACTGTCAAAGATCCACGAATGACAGTCGGGCCTCAGTAAGCACGTGTAGCCGTTAGGCTACACGTGCTTACCGAGGCACGGAGGGTCTTGGTATGTAAAGCTGGTCACCCAGTGAAGTAAACATACAGTATTTCCAGGTTATCCCAGAAAAGCTTATTTACAAGGAGCTCTAGTAACGTCCTGTTTCACATGCGTCATTTTAATGGTAGCGTAAAAATATGCACACCTTTTCTGCATAAAATAAACTCACTTCAAAAGCCTTCCTTTTACTTCACGGTCTCATATTCAGGGGTGTTTCCTGCTAGCGTAATAAACATGAAAGTGTTTTGCATAGGAGCGCAAGGTCAGGTGCTCCGTAAAACCAAGCTTGCATGGCGTTTGTTGATACTTACCTTATAATTCTGTCAAGGGTAGTGCTGGAGTGTTTTGAAGTTTATAGCTTGACAAAATTGTAGTAAAATGGTGAGAGTGTGGTGTTTTTTTTAGCTAATTGGGTGGTTTGTTAAAGTACTTAAAGAACCCTGTAAGAAATCGACACGAATTTTTCCTGATGCCTAGTTAAATAGGCATCCTCAGGATAACGATTGACTTGTTGCGAACTCGAACATGACGTGTTGCCACGTCAAGAGCCGAACGCAGGTTCTCTACGCTCTGAGAGGTGAAACATGTGTTGATTTCTTTTAGGGTTCTTTATGACTCTTTAAAGACCGGTGAAAGTTCTTTTTTTATGGGTTAATTCGTATTTTACATAGGCACTATAACAAACAAAAAAATACAATAGACGACGTATATTTAGAAAGAAAAGAAAGAAAATACGTTTACATAACGGTAAACATGACGCAAGGAAAGAAAAAAAAAGAACACGAAATCACAAATTGGGGGAAAATATGCGTCACATCCACGCAAAACGGCCATCGCTCAGCATAATGCTGCGATTTAGTAACCTAGTCCGCTTAACTGTTCTTAATCCAAGTTATAAACGATCTGTGTGACAAATATCCAAATCCGGAACATACATCCAAACAGACAAACGAACAAAAATTCTAATAATGGTGGCTGGGACAGACTGGATGCGGAAGGCTTTTCAGCTTCAGTGCAATAATTTAGGCTGATCCATTAATATTCTATTCTTCTATATTATATTCTCCGCTAAAAATGATGATGATTATTATTAAGTTATAATTAAACCCATATAGCTCGCATAGAACCAAGTAAAAAGAAACAAAGAGGTTTTATATGAAGACGTTTCATTTTTGATTACTTGACTAGCTAACTAGCTATCCTAACTTATATTATACTAGAGCTTCTGCCCGCGACTTCGTCCGCGTGGAATAGTTACTTTGGGCTAACGCTAAAAAAAACCCCCAATTTTGAAACATTCTTCATTGGTACTCCGCTCCTATTGGTCTTAGCGTGATGATATATAGCCTATAGCCTTACTCGATAAATGGGCTATCTAACACTGAAAGAATTCTTCAAATCGAACCAGTAGTTTCGGAGCCTATTCGGTACAAACAAACAAAAAAATCTTTCCTCTTTATAATATTAGTATAGAAATGCAAAAGTGAGTTTCTTTGTTTGTTACGCTTTCACGCTAAAACGGCTGAACAGATTTGGACGAAATTTGTAACATGGGTAAATCATGATCTGGATTAGAATATAATATACTTTTTAGCCTGATATTCCCACAGGATCAAGAGTTATGCGGGTAAAACCGCTGGGCGATGCTAGTTTTCAGATATACGAGTAGATCTACCTGCTAACCTCAAATAGTATCTTTAGAAAGTGATAATAATTATCTATTCTATTTGAAGACTTCAAGAGCACTCCATTATCTAACATTAAATTATTTCTACTTCACGTCGAGTCGATCTCGTCTACATTCACAGGTTAGTGATAAAATCTAATGGGCGAGTCCATTATATTTTATTAGGAACGTGTAAGTTTCCTTACGATAATAGAATATCTTCGTTCAGCAGTCTCGGGTTTATTGGGAATTTTAATATTTTATGATAAATATCGAAATGTGACGTGGTCTCTAAAGATAGACATGTCATAAGATTTAATAGAGTTTAAACGACTTTTTGAAACCTCAGTATCGCTGATGCATATTTTTTTACCCAACTGCCCCAGAAGGAAGGTAATGTTTTTCGAGAGTATGTATTTTATAAAATAAATGTATTTTCTAAGAAAGAACTGAATTCCTATAGTTTTTGACTCTGAAAGTGCTTGTCTTTTTTATATAACCCTTAGCTACACTTTTTTCCCTTGTGGGTAGTTGACACGAAAGGTGAAGAAATTGTTTGCTCTCGTTTTATTAATTTATTAAAATTACAAACAGCTTTAATTTGACTATTTATATGTATACATGTACATGCTAACATGGGGTACTCGCCACCTTAGTGTTATCTCCTAAAAAATATTGCACCACAATCAAAACAACACACTATTTGAAACCATGGAAGCACTGAAGGTCTCATTGTCCGAAATGATGTCACTGTTTCAAAACCGGATGTCAAGCTTTGAGGCAGAACTGCAGAAAAACCCTTCAGGAACTTCAAGCAGCACGTCGGACAGTTTGGTAGCGGACTTCACTTCCTTCAAGAAGTTCATCGTAGATGCGTTGGGCTGTCTTCAGCAGCAGTTGGAGGCATTGGCACAGGGGCTCGACAACCTTGAGATGCGTGGGCGCCGGAAGATGTTGCTGTTACATGGTGTCACCGAGCAGGCCAAAGAAGATACAGCACAGGTAGTTGCCGAGGTTGTTCGATGTCATCTGAAGCTGACCGACTTTGCAGTGGCTGACATTAGGCGGTGTCACCGGATGGGCAGACAAACAGGTGCTAGCAAGCCCAGGCCCATTCTTTGCAAGCTACGGGACGTCGGTATCAGGGACAGTGTCTGGTTTGCCAAGACGAAGCTGAAAGGCACTGGTATCACTGTATCAGAGTTCCTGACGAGATCGCGGCATCAGCTCTTCATGTCTGCGCGTGAGAGGCTAGGCGAAACAAATTGCTGGACTAAGCAGGGCCTTATATATATTCTTCGCGCTGACGGCTCCCGGCAACGAGTAAATTCTCTGGATGACCTAAATAACATCGAGCAGGTCAGTGAAAAAGCCATGTCTCCCATCGCATCAGCTTTGTCGTCGTCGCCGTGTCCATCTCCGGCACCGAAGAAGGCCCGGCGTGCTGCTGCGAAGAAGAAGTAATTCTGTGCCCTTTTAGGTAGTATCACCGTTCGGGTAGCAGTTTTGTTTATAACTCGTACCCTCTCAGTTGCACTAATCGCTAATTTTACTATAATTTCTCTACCCTTTATAATTCCACATGATAAACCGTCTATTTATTTTTTTCACTATCATTTTCTGTTTTCTGTCTGTCAGCTGTCAACTCAATATGTCACGTCATGTGTCATTGTTCTTTTATTTAAAAGTTTTCGTTCAGAAACCGGTTGACAGTGTGCCCAGTGTGTTATGTTGCTTCTATTTTCGGTATAACTTAATATTTTTGCTTGTTATTTTATGTTTATTCCTTCTTCATTTCATATGACATATTTATGTAGTATTCTTTCTGTTACCCGGACGATGACATTTTAAGCTATTGTTTTGTGTTCGCTTTTATTTGTTAACGCTAAACTGGCGGGTGGATTTTAAATTAATTGCTCTTTTTATAACGTTTAAATTCAATATTTTATTTACGTTTATTATTCTTTATATATTTATATAGTGTCGATGTCCGATAGCCATGACGACAGCGACACCGAAAGCTTTTTGTCGGCTTGTAGTAATGACAGCTTTTTGAGTTTTCCGTCCCTTGCTGACACGCTTGAATCTCAGTTTTCTGATGTACCTAAAAATTTTAATGTAGTCCATATAAATGCCCAAAGTATTCCGGCACATTACCCTGACATGCTTGCTAACCTAGACTGTAAGAACATCCATGCTATCCTTGTCTCAGAATCTTGGCTAAAGCCATGTCTCCCTTCAACCTCCTATTCCTTGCCGGGTTTTCAACTGATAAGAAATGATCGCGCGCGCGGCGGTGGCGGTGGTGTTGCCATATACCTTCGTCCACATATTCCTTTTTCAATTGTCGATATGTCTGCACAACCTCCACCGCAGAACGCGGGCGAGCATCTCTTTTTGGAAGTAAACCTGAATCACGTGAAAGTCCTTCTAGGTGTTTATTATAGCCCTTCGTCCCGTATTAATTTCTTTTCCTCTTTTGAAAAACTCCTTGAAAACTTTACACCCTCTTACAGTCATACAGTCATCATGGGCGATTTCAATACCTGCTTATTGAAAATTGATTCCCGCTCTTCTTCTCTTCAATCAATAGTTCAGTCGTCGAATTTATCAATTCTCCGTTTAGGTGCCACACACCATTTTCCAAACTGTAATCCCTCATTTTTGGACCTTCTCATTGTTTCTTCTCCTCAACATGTCAGTAAGCATGGTCAATGCTCAGCTGACATGTTTTCTTATCATGATCTTTTATTCCTCTCCTACAAAATTCGCCCACCTAAGGCAAAACCTAAAATTCTCCTGCAGCGCAACTTTAGTGGCATGAACTTGGATGATCTCCAGAGAGATGCTAACAGCATTGACTGGTCGCCTTTAGTCAGTGTTGAGTCCATTGACGATAAAGTCAACCTGCTGACAGATAACCTTGTGAAGCTATACGATGTCCACGCTCCCATTCGCACTGTAAAAATCAAACATCTTCCGGCACCATGGATTACAGACGATATAAGATCTATCATGTACAGGAAGGCTGTAACCAAAACTAAATTTAAGTGTCGGCCTTCGCCGTCGAACTGGGAGATCCTTGTGGATGCTCGAAATCGCTGCAATAAGGTGTGTAGAGATGCCCAACGCCGCCATATCCACACCTCTGTTGAAAACGGAGATCCAGCTAAAGTCTGGAAATTTCTTAAATCCTTGGGAGTTGGAAAATCGCGCCAAGAATCGATTCCTAAAAACTTAGATATTGATCTACTGAATCAACACTTCTAATCTTCGACCCACTGCAACGGGACCATGAAGGCAGCTACAATACAATGTCTTTCGAACCTTCCAACTCCGGACCATCCCCCATTCATTTTTAGTCAATTCTCTGATTGTGATGTTAAGAAGAGCGTAGTGTCAATCACATCTAATGCAGTTGGTAGTGATTGTGTAAGTCGGAAAATGATACTCCCTGTCCTCGACGAAATCCTTCCCATCCTATGCTATATCCTTAATTACTCTATATCCTATGGTGTTTTTCCATCGATGTGGAAAGAGGCAAAAATCACTCCTTTACCCAAAAAATCGAATCCTACTTCCTTTTCCGAATATCGTCCTATCTCTATATTGCCCTTCCTCTCCAAAGTCCTAGAACGCCTTGTCCATAATCAGCTTAGTGCTTTTCTTTGTAAGAATAGTCTGCTGAATCCTTTCCAATCCGGTTGTCGTCCTGGTCACAGCACCGCTACAGCCTTAGTTAACGTCACTGACGACATACGGTTAGGCATGGAAGGAGGAAATCTAACGGTTCTTTGCTTACTGGATTTCAGTAACGCGTTTAATACTGTCGATTTCGATATCCTGCTTGGCATGCTTCGCTCGCTTAACATATCTCCAACGGCGATTGACTGGTTTCGTAGTTACCTGTATGGCCGCCGGCAACGTATATGCATAGAAGAGACTTGCTCATCTTGGTGTTATACTTCTGCCGGTGTACCTCAGGGTGGCGTTTTATCTCCTTTACTTTTCGCAATATTTATAAACTCTATTTCCAAAAAACTTCTTTCTTCCTACCACCTTTATGCAGATGACTTGCAAATATATCAAAAAGCTGCCCTTTCAGATTTGGCTGAGGCAATAAACATTATAAACAAGGATTCAATTTGTGAGTAGAGTGAGGCACATGGGTTGCAGGTTAATCCATCTAAGACTCAGGTCATTGTTGTTGGCAGCTCAAGGATGACCCCCAAGATAAACTGGTCGCAGCTTCCCCAAGTTAAATTTAACGGAACAGCTATTCCAGTCAGCGATAAGGTTAAGAACCTTGGAGTCGACAAGCATCTTTCTTGGGGTCCCCAGCTACAGGACGTAAGTCGCAAAATTTTTGCATCTGGTATGTCCCTGAGACGATTGCGGAACTTTCTTCCAACTGCCACTAAAACTGCGCTGGCACAATCCCTTTTACTTCCCATCCTTGACTACGCTGATGTCAGTTATCTTGATCTCACTGAGGCACAACTAGATAAACTTGAGCGACTTCAAAATTTTTGCATAAGATTTATATTTGGCCTGCGCAAATATGATCACATTTCTGAATTTCGTACAAAGCTCAAGTGGCTCCCCATACGTCTTCGCCGGAATTCTCATATCTTATTTCAACTCTACAGTATTCTGTTCAATCCTAAAACCCCTTCTTATCTTAAAGAACGTTTCAAGTTCCTTCATGACACACATAATAGATATCTGAGGTCATCGGAAAACTTGAGACTTGAGATGCCGATGCATTCTACCAGCTTTTATGACAAATCTTTTACAGTTCAAGCAGTACGGTTATGGAATGCCTTGCCCGTGTCGATAAGGCGTGCTCAATCTTTGTCGACTTTTAAAGTTCAAGTAAAAAAACACTTCCTCTCTCCTTAAAAATCATCATTACGTATATAGTTCCTTGATCTTGTTCCAAGTTTATAACTTTATATATATATTATCTATGTATATTTATATAGATAAGTTTATGCTTTATGTATGTATGTATTTATTGTATATGTAAATGGTACACCACTGACTACCTGCAGTATTGTCTTTCCTTCTTACTTTAATCCATCCAAAGGTTGTCTGTAAAAGATCGCTTTTAGCGATAAGACCGCCCATTGTGTCACCCTATGTAAAATGTCTAAACCTATGTCTGTAATTTTTATGGTGTACATAATAAAGAGTATTCTATCTATCTATCTATCTACACGCCTGTAAACACTCCTGAACAGGAAACAAACTATCCATGCAACTGAAGTATCATAAATAAGCCGGTCTTGACCAAACCCCTTACATGCATGTATTTTATGGCTCATCCTCTTATGTTGTGCTATCCTCCTATAAATCGTAGCAGACCTTATGGGATATGAATTATGCTGTAATTTGGATGACGTTATAGGATATGGGGTATACAAGATTCCATTAAAATAGATGGACAAATTTTAACGCAGCGTTCAGTACGTTTAACCAAAGATATCCAAGCAAAAAAATATGTTTTTATTTTGACCTAAAATAATAAATGGCATTGGGTAAGCAACATTTTCACTATATTTTCTTTAGCAGTTTTTTTTTTCTTGGAAGTATCCAATGCGTTTTTCTTATATTTTTTTTACCATTGTCCTTATTTTGGTGGTCTGGATGATTTCTAAAATTTTGTTCATCTATTTTAATGGGAACTTATATACTGTATATGAGGAAGTTTTCTCTTGGGTCAAACTTTGTCAGAGGCCTCCGTATTGACAAATTGTCATGTTGTAGAAAATGTGCACTGAAACTGAATGAATTAAGAAAACATGAATTGTAATGTGCTAATTGTTGCGCATGTCATACTGTCACGCCTTATGAGGAGTACGCTAAATTACAAGTCGCCCCGTAATGCTTTTATTAACTAACCTAAAGACAAGCATGTATGCATGAGGTCCTGGGTTCAATTCCCGGGTCAAGCAAAGTGTTATTGGGTTTTTCTATCTGGAATTTCTCAGTAGCAGCCCGGAGTCTGGATTTGTGTTCGGTTGATGGCAATAAGCTCGCCCCCTATCACATGGGACTTAAAATAACGTGGGTGTACCTGCTACAGGTACACCTCTGCCCAACCTTTCGAGGAAACAAGGCGTGATGTTGTTACTTACAGACAAAAACTAAGCGTGTATAAAATAACACATTCTATAATTATTTTGTACACCTACATGAGGAATTGCATGAAAATATGCAATTTTATAAAAATAACTGGCATAGTTTCACGCAATTTCTGCCACAGTAAAATGCATTGTAAAGCAAAGTATAATTATATGCCTTCAACAAACACTTTTTTCCTAATTGGCGTAGTGAAACAAAATGTCAAGAACACAGTTACAAGTAAATCACGGTAATAATTATCAGTGTCGGTTCAGTTAAAAGTTGAAACGCTAGTGTTGCAGTAAAAAGAAAGGTAATGGTTCAACAAGCCGTGCTGTGCTAATCGGCAGTTACTTTTCTATTGCCTTTAGGAGTTCGATTACCATTTACATCAAAGGAAACTCAAAAATATAAATGTTTTTCCTTTTAATACACTTTAGTCTCTCTATGTGCACTTTAATTCCAAGCCATATCCAAAGCGTTGTTTCGGAAATATGAAGTCAATAATTAATACAAAAACCTTATTAACGAAAACTGTAGGTAGAAAAAATCTAACAATGTTTTGTGACACAATACACCGCGAATTTACAGCGTTGTAGAACATAAACAAAACAAACGCGTTTAAAAATACGCCACTCTGAAATAATACGCTGCGATGAAACGCGACGATGCGATAGTACTTTCGGTACCGGGTGGCCGGCAACCATAAAATTGCATTATAATGGATGAACTTTGTATTTTTATGGTTGCTTCACAGCGACGAAAATTAAAGTAGTTTTAGTGTCATAAAAGTGGAATATTATAGAAGATGCACGCGTACTACTAATATTATAGGACATTCATGCTAGATTTTTATAGGTAAGTATTCGTTCTTGAATTTGACAAAGTGAATTCTTGTAGTTTTGACTTATCCCTTTTTCATAGCAACGAGCAGCTTGTTGTTTTTCAAACTTACTCCGAATCTAATATTTGTAAATGAAAAAAGAAAGAAATTATTTTACTTGGGACTTTGGGACACGCACTGGAGATACAAACAATAAAGAAGGACCACATTCAAAATAACAAAAGTGGAAAAAAATCTCAACTTATTTTATAGGTTTCATGTTTATAACTTATGATATTTTCTTTTTTATAGTTTTTTTTTTTTTTTTTTTCTTTATTAGTTTATAGAGGGTTTGATCAATATGACCACGTCACCCTCATAGGGGCATTCTATAACTATCTACGCTTAATACCTAAGTTTACAATTTTGTACAATTTTTTGGCTGTCCTGGACACGGGAGCAGCTAAGATACTGTTATACATACCAACATTTATAGAATAAAAACCGTTTTCTATGAGAAAATTACTCCTCTCAACCTCGTTCCGGACACATTTTTTTTTTTTTTTTTTTTTTTTTTTTTTTTTTTTTCCTTTATAAAGTTTCACAATTGGTGATACTTTATTCACATTACAATCTAGCCTATTAGCTAATAAGTAATTTAAATATAACTTAAACTGCTAAGTAACTATAAAATTAAGAAATCGTCCAATAACGTCTTTCTTATTCACTATAAGTTAAGGGGAAGACACTTGATTCATGTGTTCTATAAAAAGTCAGCACTTGCACTACAGGTTAAGTTCACTTACACTGCTCTAAACTAACTCAAAAGGTTTTACCCTTTTTAGTCTTCGCACTAATTCAGTGGTGTCAAGGAGTTGGATCGCCTCAACATTCACGTGATGATGAAGTCTGTGTTCATGAGCTTCTGCATGTTTTTGTATAACTGTGTTTACGACATCCATTTTGAGGTCCCGGTGGAGGTCACTGTTTCTAATGTACCAGGGCGCGTTGACTATATCCCTTAGTACTTTGTTTTGAAAACGTTGTATGTTTTGACGATTGCTGCTGAATACCATAGGTCCATACAGGCTTTAAAACTTGTTTATATAACAACAGTTTGTTAGGTATTGACAATGACGACTGTCTACCAAGTAGCCAATACATTTTTTTGTACCGAATATCTAATTCTGCTCTTTTCTTTTTGACATGCTCTTTCCAGCGCAGTTTTGCATCTAGGGTAATGCCGAGATACTTAGCAGTATTCGCGTATGGTATTTGTTGGTTATTGATGAATACTGGGAAGTATTTTGGCTTTTTATTCGTGAAGTCAATATGGATAGACTTGCTTTCGTTCAGTTTGATACGCCATGTTGTAGTCCACTCATAGATACGATTGATAGAATTTTGAACTTTTTCTACAGCTTCCTCGTGACTATTTCCAACAGCCATGATAGCTGTGTCGTCAGCAAAGGTTGCAATGAAATTATTTTCTAGCTCAGGAATATCGCAGGTGTATAGTAGGTACAGGACCGGACCGAGTACACTTCCTTGTGGTACTCCAGCTTTTATTTGCCTAAGGTCTGAATAGGCGTTTCTTTGTCTTATCCTAAACAATCTGTTTGTTATATACGACTCTAGGATGTCTGAAAATTGTTGAGGCAGCATCGTTCTTAGTTTATATATGAGGCCTTCATGCCATACTTTATCAAAAGCCTGGGCTACATCAAGGAAAACCGTGGAGCACACTTTCTTCTCCTCTAGTGTTCTTTCAATGATATTGGTAATTCTGTGTACTTGGTCGAGCGTGGAGTGTTGTTCTCTAAATCCAAACTGGTAATCGGGGATTAGATTTTTACTTTCGATTAGAGGCTTCAATCTCTTTAGAAACAATTTCTCAAATAGCTTTGACAACACGGGCAATAGTGAGATAGGTCTGTAAGATGTTGTTTCATGAGGTGGCTTCCCAGGCTTAGCTATCATTATAACTTCAGCTACTTTCCATAGGTCAGGAACGTGCTTTAATCGAAATGCAGCATTAATGAGCGTGGTAAGCTTGACTATGGCTTTGCGTGGGAGATTTTGCAAAACTTCCCCTGTAATTAAGTCATAACCAGGGGATTTTCTCCGATTAAAATTACTCTTAATTTCTCTTGATACTTCTTTTGGGGTAACCAACTTAATATCTGAACTAATTTGTACACTCTGGATTACCCTCGCATTGTGAGTCTGGGCTTCGTTTGGTTTGAATATTTGTTCTAAATGCTCAGCGAATCTTAAGGCCTTTTGTTGGTCCGTCACTGCCCATTTTCCATTTTCTTCCTTAATAGGAGGAATTTGTATGATCGGGCGTTTCATGTACTTCGTAGCCTTCCATAGCGAGTAGCCTGTTTGGGTATCACTCGTCAATTGGCTTAGGTAGTTGTTTGTTAAGGTGTCGTTGTGGAGCTGAATTTCTTTTGTAAGACGCTTAGTAAGCTTGTTCAGCAGTCTTTTATCTTGTGGACATCTGGTCTGATGCCACCTATTTCTTTGTTTCCGCTTTTCGGTTATAAGACACCTAATTCCTGCAGGGTAGGCGGTTGCTTTGACCCGGTGTGTTTTTTCCGGTGTGTTTTTCCAGGCAGCTTGCTGTATACTAGTTGTAAATAGACTTAGTTCCAAATCAAGCTGTTCCGGAGTTTTTAATGGAACTCTTAATTCTATTGTATTATCCAAGTCTATTCTGAAACTTTCCCAGTCGGTATATGTATTTACAAGTGTAGGATTGCTCTCTACGCGTAGGATCTGATGCCATAGTGATAAAATTATGGGAGAATGGTCCGAATTCATGTCAAAGCATTCATCTATGCTTAAATAATTACTAGATATATTTTTAGTAATAAAAAAGTCTATTAGGTCAGGTACTTTGCGTGGATCGCTTGGCCAATAAGTTGGTTTTCCGGTAGATATAGCTTCACACTTTAGTTCTTTCATGGCACTCATGAGTTCCTTTCCTTTAGTGGTGGTTAGTCTTGAACCCCAATGTGTATTTTTTGCGTTGAAGTCGCCACCTAAGATAAATCTTTGTCCAAGTTTCTGTAAGAACCTTACATAAAGGTCTTTTTTTATGTTATATCTCGGAGGCGAGTAAATGGCCGCTACGGTGACTGGATACAGTTGAGATTGTATACAAATTGCCACAGCTTGAATTTCATGGCATTCATACATAATTTCTTCATGATGACAGAGATTCTCTTTGACCACAACCGCGCTACCACCTCGGGCAGAATTGTCAGGGTGCAGTGCATGGTACACTTTATATCCTCGGAACTTAATGTATGATTGCTTAGTAAAGTGAGTTTCAGATATAAGGCAAACATCGATGTTTTCTGTGATCAGGACTGCTTCTAATTCTTGTTGATGTTTAAGTAGCCCCGGACACATTCCGCCAAAATATGAGTGGTGTCCTCAACCGTATCGCACTCAGAACAATTGGGTGAATCACTTTTTCTCATTAAAAAGGAGAAGCTATTCAACGGAACATGTCCTGAACGTAGTCTGAAAGCAGTAACAATCTCATTTCGATGCATATCTGTACCGACAAACCAAGGAAGGCGGGAAAGGGGTCTCCCTTGTTTCATCTAAAAGAAATTGACAAATTATCACTTCCCAAACAATTTTCTGCATAATTTCATTTGCCAAATTATTACTTAGCAAATAAACTCTTCACAAATAATTGTAACGCAAACCTAATGTTTGGCAAGTGAACGTTTAAACAATAACTTGCTTACCAACTAGTACTTTTACCAATTTTAATTTAGTCAAATATTTCAGTTGGTATAACATATTTTACGCAAAATAAAATAAGCCAAATACTTAATTTCGCTAGTTTTCAATTTACGAAAAAAAATCGATACGATGTGGGTGTAGTAGGGTGGGGAAACACCATGGGACACCTTAAGGGCATTGTCCTTGACCTTGATGTTATTGACCTAGATGTCAAGGTCAACATTCTGAAAGTCAAGATCCGCGATTCTCAGGAGCAGTAACAGGTCAATATCATGATTTGCTTGCTTCAAGCATGCAGCATGCAAGCAGGCATGCAGCGTGCAAGCAGGCATGCAGCGTGCAAGCAGGCATGCAGCATGCAAGCAGGCAAGCAGCATGCAAATAAACATGCAAGCAGGCATGCAACATGCAGCAAGCATTGTTTCTGTCACGGCTCCGGCGCTGCGGGGTTTGGGCGGCTCCACGCGAGCTTATCGTCGCAGATGGTTTTAACGCTCACCACCGCAGCTTCGGCTTGCTGACCGGCTTCGCCGGCCAGCCTCAGCCGCGGCGGCGGCCCTTCAAACCACCTGCTCCTCAGCTCGCGGGCCGCCTCGCCCCTCCGCGCCTACGCGGGTTTAAATTACACTCTAGGGGTGGGGCAGACAAGACAACGTGGAGTCGGTTTTGCAGCGATTCGTTTCTGTGTATTTGTTTTACGACAAACAGTTGGTCGGAGACAAAAATTACCAAGACGCTTTTAGCCTTACATAAACTTACAAAGAAGTACGCAAATAACATCGCATACAAATGATTATATTAAAATAAAAGCGCATTTTTTTATTATATAATTACCAAAAAATCTTAATTTTGTCTTTATATTTTTTGTCATAACAAATCAATTGACTAAATGTTTATTGTCTAAAGATAGTTTGCTGTAATAAATCATATGATTAAAGACCAAATGCCTTAATGACATTATCCGTGGTAATATTCTGCCAAGTAAAAATTTGACCAAATGAAAATGTGCGTACTAAAATCATTCCAAATATTGCATTGGTATAAAAAAAGGTTGCTAAAATTTGTTTGGATAATGAAAATTTGTCAAAATCCTTTAGGCAAAACGGGGGGATCCCGCGGGAAAGACTGTGTTGAATGGTTCTATACCAAATTCCCTTGCTTAGTGACCTCTCATCAAAGTATTCTTTCCATAATTCTAAACATTGGTAGCGAACTCGATACAAGAGGTCACTAAATAAGGGAAATAAGGGAAGGATTTTATGATTTATGATCGGACAAAATTGCAAGTAACCAAGTCTACGCGTGCCATTAGATAGTCTCGAAGACTTTGTGTCATTGCAAATTTGCAACGTCTCTAGCAAAATATATATTTCGTAGAATAAAACCGACAATGTAAGAGATTTTACTGTCACATTAGGTAACAAACTACCGTCCGGTAACTTTGTTATGGGCAGACATAAATTTAAGTGGAATGCAGGTAGACGAGAGTATTAACGGTAGAAACGCTTGCTAAGAAGATTTTATTTGTAAGTAATAAAATAAAAATATATTTAACACACTTGGTTTTCGAAAAATATGTTAATATACTGCCTTTTCTAAGTTACACAATACGCCATTTTGAAAAAAAAACCTCGGATATAACTTTAGCTTCATTGCGAAATCCACAGACGTACCCTAGATACTGTTTTTTTTTAATAACTGTCATAATTAATTGTAATGAAGTAGCCAGTTAATGAGCCTTTTAGGTTTCCTAAGCTACAGCACAAACAGGGAGTACTTAACTTTATGAGAGGGCCTTCAATAGGATAACGATCTAGCATTTCCAAGAATTGATACAAAGATGCTGCTGACGTAGGTACTAATTTGGTTACGAATCGGTGTAGCAGTATGAATAGTACGATATAGTACTACGGCAAAAGTACTCGTAGGTACAGGTACGAACATAGATCCCTGTGTACGTATTTGTGTTTTTTTAAGTGTACACATATCCACATTTTCTATTTTTATTTTTATAATTTCTTTTGTATTTTGTGTAAGTGTTTATGGGAGGAGCTCGAGGCTAAGTAATAACAAGCCGCACGGGTCGATCCATCAGGTTAAGCTACGCTTGCCAGGGTTGTTCAGTGGATGGGTGACCATCTTCACATACCGATACTCCTCCGTGCCTCGGATGCACGTTAAGCCGTTGTTCCCGGCTGTCATTCGTGGATCTTTGACAGTCGTTACGAGTCGTCAGAAGCCCGAAAGTCTGACACCAGTCTTACCAAGGGATATCCTATGGTAATACGTCTGCGACTGCCTATCTGACCTCCACAACCCAGTAACTGGGTACAGTTACTGGGTGACTGAGTGTCTACCTATTACGGTTCAAAAGATACAGACCTGTGACAGATGGATGGACAGCGGAGCTTTAGTAATAGGGTCCCGTTGATACCCTTTGAGAGCAGTGGTGGCCCAGTGGTAAAGGCCGCGACTTACGAATTGTTGGTCGTATATTCATACTCAGACAGGCGCTATACTTTGTGTAAATTATTTCTTAACCACTGCTCTCAAAAACAGTGAAGGAAAACATCGTGAGGAAATCGGCATATCCTAGAACCAAAAATCCGAAGACATGTGACATCTACCAACTCGCACTGGGCCCGCGTGCATTACAGCCCACTCCCTCTCACCGAGAGTAGGCCTGTGTCTCAGCATGGCACACTTTGGGTACGGAACACTAAAATGGAGTAAAATGAACAAGTTTCACAAATTAACCCTGAAAGTAAAAACTAGAAGGACAAAGAAAACTCACGAAAAATAACTGTCAACACAGCTCCTAATAAAGCGGATAGCGCAAAACCAATCAAAAGCTTGTTCCAATTGATTCAATGGATATAAAGTTTACTTACTTCAAGTTAGTTACAAGTTTTGCGGCTCGTGTTACTAGCAAAGCTAACAACTGTACAATTGTAGATTAAGTTCTAACGAAGTCTCCCGATCCTAGTCTGGAATGTGAAGTGATTTGTTGGTTAGTTTTTGGTTTAATTAGTAATAGTATCTGATCCAATCTTCGTTAAACGAGGACATGCGACATGTTCGCAAAGAGTAGGCTAACATATTTTAACTTAGCTTAGGAGAGGCAAAAATAAGGAAGTGCATTCTATAATGAGTACCTACACAACTAGAGCGAGATACCGTATCATTTATTTTATGCTCGCTTGTGTAATGTTGCTAGCATTTCACTGGACTCAATTGTTACAAATTACCTACTTTAGCGAAATTATGTATTTTAATTTCTAATTTACTAGATAGATATTATAACATTCTTTCAAATGTGGCGACTGAATACATCAAAGATAAGTCTTTGATCTTTAGGCCCTTTTCTCATTGGTCTGTGCGTCAGTGGTGCGGGATCAGGATGTTCGGTATACCCGTACCCTAATTACGTAATACACAATCAATTTGTTTTGAAACAGATTACTAATCCATTGCTTCATAAGTTCGAAATTTAATTCTGCTCTGCAACGTAATTATCGCATTGAATGTTGTTGAACTGTCAAAATGAAACAAATGATCGCTATCGCATTGCTTCTGCAAGATAGGTAATAGCCCTGCCGGTTACTACCGACAGCTCACCGAGCGCCCATAATTTCAGTGAACGTTTCCTGATTGGCTCGGTATGCGGGACCGGGGCGGGATCGTTTCGGTTTACCGCGTCTCAGTCGGTAGAAACATCCAGTGCCCGCTCGGTGTTTACAGAGACACGTTACGAGTTTTAATTAATAATATAATTATTATTTTTGACCTTTCGTTTTTTTCTTAAAGGGATATAATATAACACGCCACAATATCTTCATCACTCGAAGATGACATAATCTCGCGAGGATTTAAGCGGTGCTGCACTAATTATGCCGAAAACATAACGTCAGGTCCGTAAATGAAAGCAGTGCGGTATCGTTTCAGTATACAGAGCATATTACACTGCACTGCTGCTTACCGACCAATGAGGAAAGGGCCTTTATTGATAATTTTCCATTAATTTTAATATCAAACATTTTGCTTTATAGAAACGGATTCGTTTCATCTTTTAGGTAATTAGTAACGTAATTAAAATTTTAATTAATTAACCTTTACTTAACCTCTTTACATACCGGCAAGCAAAAGGAACAAAGCAATTATAATATTTTTTTAACGGTGGTGAAGATATCATAATTGAATCCTTTGTAACACTTACCTTTTGAACAGAGAAATTATTCGAACATAATATTATGAATCATTCAGATTATTATTAAACGTGTGTTACGCAATAAGGCTGCCTGTCCACTGGAGCGGAGAGGAGAGGAGAGTAGCGGAGATGTGCCATTATTAACCAATCAAATCTAAACTCAGGGGCGGAGTCAAGTTATTTTTTTTTTTTTTTTAGATTCTATTAATTGGTTAATATTGGCACATCTCCGCTCCTCTTTTCTCCTCTCCGCTCCAGTGGACAGGCAGCCTAAGGCTGTCCATTAAAGCGGAGCGAGCCAGCGGAGCGGAGTTGCGGACAGTATCTGTCCATTGATGCGGAGTGAGTCAGCGGAGCAGAGTTACGGACTCTGCTTAGCGAGGTAGAGAAGTGGAGTGTGCAGAGCTAGGCCGCGTTCATGCAACGAGTAATTTCAGCCGGCTGCAATACCTCGCTTACCCGTTCCGCTTCTCCGCTCCGCTTCCCCGCTCCGCTTCCCTGCTCCGCTTCCCCGCTCCGCTTCCGCGCTCCGCTTCCTCGCTCCGCTTCCTCGCTCCGCTTCCTCGCTCCGCTTCTCCACTCCACTTGCCCACTCCGCTTCCCGGTTTTGTTTGAATTAATCCCTGTCCCGGCCGTATTAATACTTACGAGTTGTAGGTCGTGGGTTCGAACCCCAGCAGGCGCTTTACTTTGTGTAAATAATTTCATCACCACTGCTCTCAAAACGGTGAAGGAAAACATCGTGAGGAAACCGGCATGTCTTAGAACCAAAAATTCGAAGACATGTGACATCTACCAAGCCGCACTGGGCCCGCGTGGTGGATTACGGCTCACTCCCTCTCACAGAGAGGAGGCCTGTGTCCCAGCAGTGGGAACATTAATAGGCTGATTAAGTAATCCTTAAGTAATCCTGGCACAACCCCGATCCGGTACCTCCTACTTACAAAATTTATTTTTTATTGTTTACTTTACCTTCCGTCACAACCTTCGCACCACCTACTTCGCATATATTTTCATAATTCGTGCATTTCGACTCTAAAACGTCAACTTCGTTTTGCTCTCTTGCGAAGGTAACAAAAATGAAAGATCTTGCAATCCGTCTCCAGGGTACTTTGTGACTCTATAAAAGGCTTCCACATGGTTCTAACGACAGCCTGCAATGTAAATTGATATTCTGTAAGTTTTGGACAAAGTTTTAACTCTCTAAAAATACAGATTAAAAAAAGTTGCAATTGTTTTAATCGGTTGTCTTGCTAAAAATAGGTATTGATCATTTGAAAAATATGAAGTATTCTTGATTCAAATTAATATGTGTTCGTTTTTTTTATTATTATTTAAGACTGAATTTCTGTCATGGCCAGAACTTTTATATCAAATTGTGAAATGAAGTCTTTGACGAACTTATAACTATCTATACTAATGAATTAAATCGCTTTTCGTGTCTGTCTGTGTGACCGCGTTGTTCTTCTAAACTAAAAAACGAATTTTGATGAATGATTAAAGAATTTATTTCGGTAAGTTTATGTATATAAACACTTATACGAGGTCCCATTAAAATAGATGGACAAATTTTAGGCAGTGTATAGAGTGCCACCATTGGCACTCTATCCCTATCGGATAAAGTGCCACTACAGGCACCCTAGTAACACCGCCTCGGCCCGGCCAAAGTGCCGCAAGCATTGGATTGTCATTGTCACTGTCACTAAGTCACGTCACTTGGTATTTTGTTTGATTATCGAGGTTAGATCGCTGTAAAACACCACATTCCCAAAACATTACATTCTCTTGTGCCTAAACGGACCCTGGCACTTCGTCGGCCGCTACCGCGGCACCGCTCGCTACGCTCGCTCGGCTCGTGCGTTGTGTGGTCACAGTTCTAACCTAACCTAACCTAATTAACAAGTGACAGTGACAATGCAACGCTCACGGCACCCTAGCCGGGCCGAGGCAGTGACACTAGAGTGCCACAAGAAACTCGCGGCACTCTATACACTTCGCAAATTTTAACAGCGTTCAGTACGTCTAACCAAAGATATCCAAGCAAAAAAAAGTGATTTTATTTTGACCAAAAATAATAAATGGCATTGGGTAACCAACATTTTTGGTGTATTTTCGTTAGCTGATTTATTTTTCTTGTAAGTAGGTATCTAATGCGATTTTTTTTTACCATTGTCCTTATTTTGGTGGTCTGAATGATAAATAAAAGTTTGTCCATCTATTTTAATGGGGATATTAAACTTATTTACTTACTATAATGATATTAAACTTATTTACTTACTATAAACTTATTTACTTACTTACTATATTTAAAGAATTCTCGATTTTTTGCCAATCTTTAATCTGTGACGAAGCCGGGACGGGTCGCTAGTAAACATCTAAAAGGATTACTAAAGCCTCATCAAAATACGACCTAGAACACAAAACAACATGTTAACAAAACGAGACAGACTGAATTAAATCATCCTTTCAAATTAACAACCTCCACTTTACCCTTACCACTAATTCAACCACACAAGATAATTTCAAAACAGATCGCTTTACTTAACTCAATTGAACTTTGAAAGCTGGCATAATTTGATTGATAATTATTAATATATTTCTGCCACCATCAAGTTCTAGAGTGACGCCATCATCGATCGTAATTAAATACATTCAGAACGCTCCGGTTTTATGTATGCCAGTGATTCTCAAGGAAGTATGGAGCTCGGCTCGATGTGTCGTATCGGAAATACGACACATCGAGCTTTAGAAACAGACTGTCACTCAAGAGAGACTACGCTGTATAAAGCCAAACCCTTTTATTTTAATTTTTATTTACTTCACGTAGGTGAACCTAGAAGGTTGTTTGCTGCTTAACCGGGAGTGTGACTGCCACATAAGTTAAAGCCTCCAGCTAGGGCATAAAATTTAGAAACTAAGCGACTACATGCTAAAGGCCTCGGCTTAGGGCGTAGCTGGGAGAGGACAGCAAGGGATAGGTTGGATCGGATTAAAAAATCTAACTCTTTCTTAAACTCAATATTTTACGGTAAAGTTTATTTCTTTCTCTTATATCTTATTTAGTAAATATACACGCCACAAAAATCTGCATGTTTCAAAAAAGCGAGATACTCATTCTTAAATTAGCATAATAAGCCATTTTTATTTACAAAAAAGCACAAGTAAAGAAAAACACACTTTACTTCGACATGGCTCCCTTTTTTTTTTTTTTTTTTTGGGTGGGAAATCATCCAATGACTTCTCCCGCTCTGGGCGGAGCGGAAGGGCGTGTCAGACTTTTACTGACTAAAACCCACCCGTGTTCCTTCCCTTGCCATGCCAGGGGCCACGGTTTCCCCTTGGGACTACCCGCAACCCCGGCAGGCATCGGCCCTAACGGACCCCGTCAGTTTTGCTGACATCTCTTTGAGGCGCGCGTGGAACACGACGCGCCGTCGACCCGGGCCTGGTCCTTATCGGACGGCGAGCTGCCCTCTGCTCTCCGTCCGCATCGACATGGCTCCCTGAGGGACCCCTCTAATAAAGTCAAGTTTGTTTGCTTGAATTATCATTTAGAACAAAATGAGGCTTGAGTTGTCAGGAGTAAGATTTAGGTAAATATTTTGAAGAGAAAGGAGGAATATTTGAGGAATATGTTTATGAGGTAAACAAAGCTAAGCTCAAGTGACGTCTATTTTGAATTCTGACTTTATCATTTTCTTGATGAAGTGCCAGTTTACTTTGTTTAAAATGAACTGTAGGTTAATTTTCTAAACAACATACGAGGAACGGTGTCGAGTTGTAAATCTTCGATGATTAACTTCAACAAAAATAACAGAACCTACTTTTTTTAAATCTGTTAAAAACGATTGAATTATCTTTCTAATTTTCTTTTAGGTCACTTGAATGAGTAAGGTTCAAATGATTCTTACGGCATATAGTACTAATCAATAATATAATTAATTGAAATCTCAATTAATTAACTATCACATTCTCAATCAACAAAAGTTAATTTCAAAGTTGCAAAACGTTTACATAATGAATTTACGATGTTGACCATACAGCAATTTACCTGCTCTAACATGAGACCACTTATCTTACTGCAAAAGCAATTAAAACTTCTGTAATATAACACATTCTATGAAGACAAAAGACCAACAACAGGACTCGTAATTAATTACCATTGTTGGTCAGATGTTAGGTGTTAAGGGTAATATGTTCAAATAATGTTTTTAAATTCATATAATTATCATAGAGTTTAATTATGTTTATTTTAATTATATATACATACCCCTTCAAACAACCAATTATTAATACAGAATAGTAAAAAGGTAGCTTCTGGCAATATTACACATCGACGCCCCCAAGCAATAAGTCGGTAATCGTAAAACTTAAATTTTACAGGAGAAATGTTTTTCTGTTTTTGTTGAATAGCTTTTCAATGAGTCAGTGTAGTGAGGTCATTGATACATCAAACGAAAGCTAATTTTTTGCTTAATTCAATTATTATTATAACATTAAATTTTGTGCGTGAAAAGCCCTGCAATTTAAGAAAATAAATATTACAAAAATATGTTAGGTAAATTGTTTAAGTAATATACACTTACGCCATTATTGCAGTAAATTAGTAAACAATGTTGATACGTAATATTACAATACGGACTTTTCCAGCGTAATTTTTCATCTTGAAGACGATACGTAATTGGTTATTACGGTGTTATTGTGGTTATTTTAAATTGACACAGTAACAGTATCGTTATAGAACATTGTTTTTGGAGGAAGATTCTGAAAAATATTTTTGTGTAACCATCCAGTGCTAATACATTTTTATCGAATTTTTTAAGTTTAATATGTCTAGGTTTACAAGAAAAGACTATAGATGATGAGTATTATGACGTTTTATAATCACAATAATTAAATCAGAATCGAAAATTAACATCTTAACCTTTAGGAGAATTAAGATAAACATTTATCAATTAAAATAATTCAATATCAATTAATTAATTAGGGACGTCAGTCATGTCAATATTCATGATTAAACATTCAAAACTAGAAGTATATCAATGATAATTGAACACAGCAATAAAATAATGTCACAATATTAACACCTTAGGTTTTAGAAATATTTTGGTACTTATAAATAACTATGAATCTTAATGAGATCAATTAATTAATTAATCAGTCTTCATCCGTAGCAATTATATTTTAAACACAGCAATAAAATAAGTTCACAAAATTAACTCAAACTCAAACTCAAACTCAAAGCATTTATTTCAATTAAACCATGTACAGGCACTTTTGAATTGTCAAGGAGTCAGTCAGTCAGAAATATGAAGCTAGTTGCCCATTCCAAAACGTAGTAGGTACCTATGGAGAAGAACGGGCAAGAAACTCCACGGACACTCTTTTAAACAAAAAATTGTTACATAAAATTGGTTACATTATTCAAGTTGAAATTATACATGTGAGAACAATGTAAAAAGACGTGCACGTTAAAAGCGTCCGTAACAAAAAGATAAAAATAAAGAACAATTCAAAAATTTCAATTAATTAAAATAAGCCATGGCAGCTAAGAGATGACCAGTCACAACTGACGGCGCCCGTTCACGAACATGACACATGGATTAGCACCATTCAGCTCAACCATTTTGAAGGGAGCTAAATGATCCAACACACGCGCCACCATCAGCGAGACATCTGAGTGAGCATGACATACTCCCAGCCGCCAGGGCACATTCAAGTCAATGAAAGACATATTACCCGGTGAATGGTAGCTCTTTAGTACATAGTACTCACACCAGTGCTATGCAATTATATAATACAAAGGAAATTGAGTTTATACAATGCAAAGATGGTGTTACAATCTTCAGCAGCTCCAACAGTATTTTCAAATGTTAATCAATTAGTTGTGGTTGTGGAGCAGGACCAGCATTGAGCCAAGCATTTTTATCAGAGATGTAATCCCCCAACTTATAATATGCCTGCCTGCATAGTGTGCGTTTTATACAAGATTTGAATTTCGTCTCATTCAGTTGAAGTATGTGGGGAGGAATTTTATTATAACATTTTAAACAGTACCCCATGAAGGATGAGTCTACTTTTGCCAGTCTAAAACCTGGTTGAACTAATAGGTCCCTATTTCTTGTGCTATAATTATGTCTATCACCTCTTTTACTAAAAAGATGTAAATTTTTTCTTACGTACATGATGTTTTCATAGATATATTGACAAGGTACCGTCATGATGTTAATATCCTTAAACAGTTCCCTTAGAGAGTCACGCCTGCGGAGATAATATATGGCTCTGATTGCTCTTTTCTGCAGAATAAAAATAGACTCGATGTCTGCAGCCCGTCCCCACAGTAAAATACCGTAAGACATGATACTATGAAAGTAACTAAAATAGACCAGCCTTGCGGTATCTACATCAGTAAATTGACGGATTTTTCTGACGGCATATGCTGCTGAACTTAGCCGTCCTGCAAGAGATGTTAAATGAGGACCCCATTGTAGCCTTGAGTCGAGCGTGATCCCTAGGAAAACAGTTTTATCGACGAATTCTAGTTTCTCTTGATTCAATACTATCTCACAGTCACTACTTTTGACATTTGGTAAAGAAAATTTTATGCACTTAGTTTTTTTTCCATTTAGTACTAAATTATTAGCAGTAAACCAATTTTGGACCTGCAGTAGGGCGTTATTTACGTCGTCAAAATTTGTAGCACGTCTATCTACCTTAAAAATTAAGGAAGTATCGTCAGCAAATAACACCATTTGTGGTTGATTTTTTAATAAATGGAGTAGATCGTTAATATACACTAAAAAGAGGAATGGACCCAATATCGAACCCTGTGGCACACCCATTTTTACTTTTAAACCTAATGAATTGACACCATTTATTTGAACTTGCTGTTGTCTATCATTTAAATAAGATTTTACTAAATTGAGCGCAAGTTTTCCAAGTCCGTAATGCTCAAGTTTCAAGAGCAAGGTTTCGTGATCGACGCAATCAAATGCCTTGGAGAGGTCACAAAAGATTCCAATGGCGTCTTGGGCCTCTTCCCACGCGTTAAAAATATGTCTTAATAAGGTTACACCAGCGTCGGTCGTACAACGTCCCTTGGTGAAACCAAACTGTTGATCGTGAAGGATTTTATTCGTGTTAAAATGATTGAGCATTTGATTAAGCATTACCTTTTCAAACACCTTGCTGAAAACCGGCAACACGGATACGGGTCTATAATTATTGGTGTCTTTACTGTCCCCGGATTTGAAAAGTGGTATTACTTTACTGTATTTCATTAAATCCGGGAAGACTCCTTGATCTACACATAAATTAAATATTAAGGCTAAGTAAGGCGCTATGGTCTCAATAATGGAGGTACAGACTTTAACTGACATTCCCCAAAGATCTTCGGTCAATTTGATCTTAATTTGCTTAAAAGCTTTTATTACTGTTATAGGGTTAATATACTGAAAGTTAAATTCAATTGGGCAGGCTGAAACATTCGCCGTTACTAAATCAAAAGAGAGCGAGGGCGATGAATTTAAGGATTCAGTAGTTTTAATTGGGATACTGGTAAAGAAATTTACAAATTCTTGAGCAACTTCTTTGCTATCGCATATGAGACCACCACATGACGTACTCAGTGTGTACTCAGTATTATGCTTTTTGTTCCTGTTCGTTTCATTATTGATAATTTTCCAAACCGTCTGTATTTTATTATCTGCTGATTTAACCTTGTTGCTAATATATAAGGCTTTAGCTGCCTTACAAGCGTTCTTAAAAGTTCTAGAATAAGTGGCAACATACTTATTAAAAGTTTCCGTGTTAATATAAGGCTTAAGGCCATACAGCTCGAAAAGTCTTTCCCTACTTTTCCTAAGTCCTTTAGTTGCCCAGTCACTAAATAAAAACTTAGGGCTGATAGTTTTAGTGTTCTTCTTAAATGATTTATTGAACTCGGTTTGGACTAACGAAAAGAATTCTTTATATAAAAAATTGACATTGTTCATTGTAAGGTTCTGATTACTTAACTTGCAAACTAAAGTGCTATTAAATTTATTTAAATTAACAGCTGTTATAGGTCTGAATTGTATCTGCACTTTTTTTATTGGTATGTTGGACTCAAAAGTTACGGTTTGACCACTGTGATCAGAAGGGAGATAATTAACGATGGCTTTATCTAAATAGTCGCAGCAACAAAACACATTATCAATACATGTAGCAGTAGTCGTAGTTATTCGGGTTGGTTCTACAAACACATTTAATAAATTGAATGATTTGAATAAATTTAAAAATCTACTGGTATTTGAATTGTTTTCTAAAATATTAATGTTAAAGTCACCACAGATAATTACTGATTTATTACCAGTTGCAAGTTTTGCCAAAACATCTTCCATTACCGACTCAAATATGGAGTAGTTTTGATAATTTGGGGGTCTGTAAACGCACACTATGACATGCTTATCTAGCTCTACACAAGACAGTTCAATGCTATGTTCAACCGATAGTTCAACTATGTCATTACGGGTTTTTGATTTAATAGAACTTTTAATTAAGATTAGTGAACCACCACGCAGCATTGATTTTCGGTTAAAACAGCTGGCCACACTATAATTCTCATAGTTAATTAACATTTCATAATCTTTTAACCAATGCTCAGTTAAACAAATAATGTCATACATTGTTTTTTCTAAAAACAATTCAATTTCCAATTGTTTGGAAGAAAAACCTTGAATATTTTGATGAAATAATTTCAAGGATTTCTGCTTAGCCCCTTTTGTACAGTTAACTATGTTAGTGCTAGAAAATACCTTTTTATTATTAAGTGTAACTATACTGTTAGTGGTACCTTCTGTTGTCTTACAAACTAGTTTAAACTATTTACATTAATATTAGTACTATTACTAATTGTTGTGCTAATTATAGATGACTTCGACATACTAATTATGTCTGGGTTAATATTAAAAGCTAATAGCCTAGCTATTTGACGTCTAAAACTAATGGGCAGATACACTGTATCCCTAGTCGACCTTAGCTTATCAACAAAAATGTTGGTGTCAAAAAATATAAACTTGTCACTATGGTGACTAACTAAGAAATGCATGTAATTATTTAACATGCTAATGTAGTTGTTTTGCCTGTTTGACAAGTGCTCAAAGTAGGGAAAAGCACACAAAATTATTTTGTTACAATTTAACTTCAATAGATCGGTGACACTATCATTTATATCATCTTTTTTAACATTAAGACTATTACCTATAAGAACAGTAATAATGGCATTAGGATCATATTCCTTGTTAATTATTGAAGACATTATTTGTTTGTAGGAATTCTGAGGCATACAATAATTTTGAGAAGAATGACTCAGGTTGTTGCTAAGTAATTTACCTAAGCCTTTTCCAAAACTATCAGAAAACATGATGGAACAGTAAGAAACTTTACTACTACAAGGGAGAGGACTAGCTACTGTATGAACTACTTGCAATGGCCCTTGAGCATCTGGTGTATCTTTATTGGGAATAGAGATCTGAGCATTTCCTGACTGGTACGGGACCTCTGTTGCCTCAGGTTGGAGAGTGCCAAGATTGGATTCCCTTTGCAATGAAGATTGAGGGCTTCTGAGAGTCAGCGTGTCTACTTTGTCTGGATTTGAGTTGCACATTTCCACTAACTCATTCGCAGCAAGGATGTGCTCTTGGATTTGTTTTTCAGATCTTACATACTTGGTATAAAGTGACTGTAGTGATGCTTCTAGTACCTGAATTTCAGACTGTAATTGTTGAGTGTCAAACTCATAAATGTTCTTACTGTCTTCTAATTTAATTTGAAAGTTATTTAATTTATTTATAAGAAAACCACGTTCTTTCCTTAGTTTAATATTATTGGAACTGTGTTTTTGTTGTTTCCTATATTTATTGCATTTATTTATTATCTTAAGCTTTGCATATTTTTTAATTTTATTTTGACTTACTTTATAATTACTATTATTATGTTTCAATATGGTATCTTCAGTAAGATCTATTGTTATTAAGGAATGCGGGTTGCAAGTAGTGTTTAATAATTCATTATACAAGCTATTATTTTCCTTAACCTGAGTACATTCATTTTGTTTCTGTAAATGAGTAATTCTTTCATTTGCATGCATTAATTCTTCTTCTAGGTCCCTAACCTTAGATAAAGCCTCCTCATATATGATACTGCAGTTGTTGAAACCATTTGTGACCACCCGCAGTTTGTCCCGTTCATCAACAACATCCAGGTATTGCTGATGAAGGTCCACTAGCTCCCGTTTTAAGCCTGTGTTTTTGAAAACGACCTTCTCGACTTCCTTCTCACTTTCATCTATCTCCTGTAACAGCTGTTGACATTTACTGTTTGAAGCCTCAAGATCTTGGACGGTCGTTCTCAATTTAAGCTCCAACTCCTGAGCTGCAGCCTTACGGGTCATCACAGGCATGGTTTCAGGGATGAGTACTGAAAGTAAAATTAAAGGAACGTTAAGAACTACTTAGACAGGCAAACAAAATAGGAGGAAAGCTAGAAATGAAAGGAAAAATGGGAGAAGTTAGTGTTGCTTTATAGAGAAATGAGGTAGGCTGCTAAATCTAACACCTTAGGTTTTAGAATATTTAATTCAATAACTAAGAATCAGATCAGTTACTTAATTAATCAGTTTTCATCCGTATCAATTATATTATCGTTCGTGGTAGGATCAGTATATGACAATGACTCATAAAAAGGATGGTAAAATTGCGGAATTGCTCCACTTTTACATAAACTCTGGTCTGTATGTCCAGCGATATAATCCAGGGATACCGTACGGTCTCCGATGAGGCGGCGAGCCTCCTTGCCGGATTGCTGCCATGGGATCTGGAGGCGAAAGTCCTCGCCCACATTTGGAAGTGGCGCGAGGCGGTAAAACGCCGGGGTGTAACTCTGCTGCCGCGAGAAATCACGGCACAGCGGACAGAGCTCCGGCGGGATCTCATGGCGGCCTGGAGAGTGCGATTGTCGCAACCCAGAGCTGGGCACACCACAATTGCGGCGATAAGTCCCCTCTTTGAGGAGTAGCTAGAGAGGCGCCACGGTGTCCTCACCTTCCGCCTGACGCAGGTCCTCACCGGACACGGTTGTTTCGGGAGGTTCCTGTTTCGCAAAAGGCGGGAAGAAACGTCCGGAGGACACGGTGGAGCATACGGTGGAGGTCTGCCTGGCTTGGGCAGAGCACCGCCGTGTCCTCGTGAAGGCGATCGGCGGCGGTGACCTCTCGCGTCCGGCCCTGGTTCAGGCCATGGTATGAAGCGAGAGGGCATGGCAAGCCGTCACCTCCTTCTGCGAAGCAGTAATTCTCGCGAAGGAGGAGGCGGAGCGCGTAAGGGAGAGGCAAATTTCGTGCTCTCACGCCCCTAGCCGCCGCAGGAGATGCCCTGGGCGTCGGGAATCCGTAGTCGATTTCCGGCCACCGCAGGCGCGTGCTTGCGGACGGAGAGCAATGGGTAGCTCCTTGTCCGATAATGACCAGGCCTAGTTCGACGGCGCTTTGTGTTCCACGCGCGCCTCAAAGAAATGCCAGCACAATTGACGGGGTCCGCTAGGGCCGATGCCTACCGGGGTTACGGCGTGGCGGGCGCCACGGTGTCCCTGGCGGGGGCCATGGTGTCCCTTTAGGACTCCAACTGAAGGAACATGGATTTGAGTCAGTGAGAGTCTGACACGCCCTTCCACTCCGCCAAGAGCGGGAGAAGTTATTTGATGATTACCCAAAAAAAGGTTTGTATGCATAGGTTTACTAATTAGAATGGGTTGGTGGTATGCATGTTGCAACTCTACATTTTTTAAGCCTATACATCTTGTGGTCGTTTTCGTCCCCTTCGTCTAGCATGGGAATTATTTAAATCAAGATCGGAATAATATGTATCGTTAACCTCTCAGGCCGCGCGGCGCGATTTCGGAACAACCCCTCAAGCCGCGCGGCACGCCCGCGGCGCGTCAGAGATAAGAGCTCGCTAATATAAACAAAAACTGAGAGCTTTTTGTTACGTAAATAGTCTTATCGTTAATGGTTTTTGGTTCCTGATTAGACAAAGGATTTTTTATAATACTTAGAATCTTTGTAAGCGAACGCTAGTTGGAATAAATAAACATTCTTATCAGATTCTTATAAGAAATTCCTTTGTTCATTGTTTTGATTATTTATAATAAAACTACTGGTTCGATTCACATGAAACTTCGCAGGATACATTATGAATACATATACTATCGGTCAAAACCATTATTTACGGACAATAATAATAAATAAAAACACATATAAATAAAAAAGTTCAATAAATCGTTAACCGTATCATTACGTAACATTATTTAGTTGACAAAAAAATATTGAACTCTTTTTCTTTCTGTATTATGCATTTTTATTATTTATTAGTTATTCAAGAATATAAAATAAATGACTTACCAGCGATTACATACACAAAACACACACAAAACTCAAAATTTCACATCAACACCTTTTTTGACTACCGAGTTTGTTTACATTTTTTGATGGGTCCGTAATAGGTAATTACGATGTTATTTTGTGCAAATTTTATCTATACACGATGACGACACTACTTAATTATTGAAATAACACCATTTCCCGTCGATTTACACTTAAAAAACAATAGAAAATGAATAAATAGAACGCGGAGTGCAGTGCACGGCACGCATGCGCGGACGCCATTTTGCCGTACCAAAAATGTTCAATTTTTACTTTTTTTTAGAGTTGTTTCTGCATATTTTGACGTTATGGTCGATTTATTCGACAGGTATATTATCCTACCATAAATCAAAACCAACCACAGACCATATCAGCCCGTATATTACATATAAATAGAGCTGCAATCTGCATGAACGTACCGTGTTCCCGGGGACACAACGAGGCTTGACGGTATTGGGAGTTTTCGTGCGCCTGGGGCTTCGGTCCGGCCTGACCGGAATTGTACTTATAGAACAGCTTACCTTCTTGCGTAACGTTAACCTCCATCACATCAGCCCATCAGATTATATTACCGTCTACATCACGTCACTAATGATTGAGATCTACAAGTGGCTTACTATGGTATATTTCAGACTGCTCTCATTCTTCCAGCTGATATTTTTCACCTGAGATTTCAGAATTTAAAATAATACTGTATATTTGGTCGGGAGTGTATAAAACTTAATTCTGCAGGTTCTTTTCTATACATGCGTGCATAAAATCACCCTCGTTTTGGCTTGCACAGTTTCAAAAAACCTATGCGTGATAGATATGCTTAGTAATTTGGCAGCATAAACGTAAAGGGCTAAAATATATCGGTTTTTATTTTACCCATAACATCCATCAGAATATTTAGACTCGGCAGGCAACACAAATCTTTATTTTGTTAACTAAGATACCTACCTTCTTTTAATTCCTGCAGTGCATTGGTACATTTGGTACACAGGGGATCTAACCTGTAACTCTCGTCGTTGTGATAACGATAAAGAACAGTTAAAAAAATACTTTGCATTGTAATCTATACTTATACCATAAATTAAAATTACTAAAAGATCTTATAAAGTAGGAAGTACGTTAGCACTCCTTCAACCGTGTTGTCAACCATTAGAAGCATTCATCTCACACGAGCATTATTTAATTCTCTACGGCCAGTTTCTTGATCAACAACTAATCAGTTTGCCATAGAAAGAAAGAGACCAATGCGTCTTGCAAACTGTTTTGCGCAGAAATATAAACAGCAATATCGAAAACGGGACCAGACGTGTTCAAATTAGATACGTATTGCAATTTTACACATAGTTATAAGTGAATTATTTACTTTTAAGTTCCCATTACGGTCTGAGCTGACTCAAAATAATTCGACAACAACAACGTGCTAACGTTTACCAAGAACTGCACGAAATTCATTCACGCCAATAAGTCGGTAATATCAACTTACCAAAATTAAATACGAAATACACTTTGGTATTGGTACATAAAGCTACTTTTCTCGACATAATTTCGTTTTTTAATTTCCCTACAATAAAAGTGTTTTTCATGATATCTTCGTAAATATCACTACGAAAAATATGAAATAAATTACTAAGATGTATCCCAACCCATAGGTTCCGAATTTGACATAACAATAAAAAGTCCATAATAGCACATTACCGACTTATTGCTTGGGGGCATCGACATAATAATAATAATAAAAAACCAAAGGGAGTGCAACATACTATAAAATTATTCCATCAGAATATCCAAGGTTGCTCCTCTAAATTACTGGAAATAGAATTGTTTTTAGAAAATACCAAGTTTGATGTCATTTGTTTAACAGAACACTGGTTAAAAGACCATCAAGTAATATCAATTAATTATGAAAATTATTGTGTAGTTAGCCATTTCAGCCGAAAACGTATGATACATGGCGGGTCATTAATATTAGTAAAAAATTCTATTCATTGTAAAGAACGAAAAGACATCATCGGACTGTCTGTTGAACACACCATTGAATTGTCCTGTGTTGAGCTTGATAGGCATGTTATAGTATGCGTATACAGACCTCCCAGTTACCAGAATCTATCTATGTTTGATTCTATAATGGAAGATGTGCTAAAGAAACTCAGTGCTAGTAATAAATCAATAATCATATGTGGTGATTTTAATATTAATTTATTAGGAAATAACTCGAACACTATCAGATTATTAAGTCTTTTTAGGTCATTTGATTTGTCAAATGTTTTTATTGAACCTACTCGAGTGACAGCTTCTTCTGCCACTTGTATAGATAATATTTTTTGTAATTGTGATTATTTACATAAACAAATTGTAAATAAGTTGCCATCTGATCACAGTGGACAAACAATAACATTTTGCTCCTACATGCCTTTACAAAAAATTCAAATAAAGTTTAGGCCAATTACATGTAAAAATTTAGAGAAATTAAATAATTCTTTGGCAAGTAAATTATGTGTTCAGAGTTTTAATAATATATGTGACCCTAATGAGTTCTACGCCGAGTTCTTTTCACTATTAAACAAACAATTTATTGACACTTTTCCAATACACACTAAAACTATTTACACAAAGTTTTTATTTAGTGATTGGGCGACTCCAGGTATTCGTAAAAGCAGGGAAAAACTTTTTGAATTTTATGGCTTAAAGCAGCATATGAATAATAGAAGCTTTCATCAGTATGTTGCAAAATATTCTAAAACTTTTAAAATGGTGTGCAAATTAGCTAAAGCTCTTTACATTAGTAATAAAATAAAATCAGCTGATGATAAAATAAAAACTACCTGGCAAATAATAAATAATGAAACAGGTAGGAAAAAACAGCGTTATACTAAATTTAACTTAGAGACTGCACATGGCCCCATAAACTCGGATGTAGAAATAGCTCAAGAATTTGAAAACTTTTTTGCTAATATTCCCCTTAAAACGACTGAAGCTTTAAATTCCTCACCCGCGCTTTCTGCTGCCTTACTTAGAAATAATGTAAAGTCGTGCCCTTTAGAGTTTAAGTTTCAGCATACAAACCCCCAGGTTGTTACGAAAGCTTTTAAAGATCTTAAAATTAAACCAACAGAAGATCTATGGGGAATGTCTGTAAAAGTCTGTAGATCTATCATCGAGACCATTGCGCCCTATTTAGCTTTCATATTTAATACTAGTGTAGACCAAAGAGTCTTTCCGGATCTCATGAAACACAGTAAAGTAGTCCCATTATTTAACCGGTCAAGCCGGACCGAAGCCCCAGGCGCACGAAAACTCCCAATACCGTCAAGCCTCGTCGTGTCCCCGGGAACACGGTACGTTCATGCAGATTGCAGCTCTATTTATATGTAATATACGGGCTGATATGGTCTGTGGTTGGTTTTGATTTATGGTAGGATAATATACCTGTCGAATAAATCGACCATAACGTCAAAATATGCAGAAACAACTCTAAAAAAAAGTAAAAATTGAACATTTTTGGTACGGCAAAATGGCGTCCGCGCATGCGTGCCGTGCACTGCACTCCGCGTTCTATTTATTCATTTTCTATTGTTTTTTAAGTGTAAATCGACGGGAAATGGTGTTATTTCAATAATTAAGTAGTGTCGTCATCGTATATAGATAAAATTTGCACAAAATAACATCGTAATTACCTATTACGGACCCATCAAAAAATGTAAACAAACTCGGTAGTGAAAAAAGGTGTTGATGTGAAATTTTGAGTTTTGTGTGTGTTTTGTGTATGTAATCGCTGGTAAGTCATTTATTTTATATTCTTGAATAACTAATAAATAATAAAAATGCATAATACAGAAAGAAAAAGAGTTCAATATTTTCTTGTCAACTAAATAATGTTACGTAATGATACGGTTAACGATTTATTGAACTTTTTTATTTATATGTGTTTTTATTTATTATTATTGTCCGTAAATAATGGTTTTGACCGATAGTATATGTATTCATAATGTATCCTGCGAAGTTTCATGTGAATCGAACCATTAGTTTTATTATAAATAATCAAAACAATGAACAAAGGAATTTCTTATAAGAATCTTATAAGAATGTTTATTTATCAATACTAGCGTTCGCTTACAAAGATTCTAAGTATTATAAAAAATCCTTTGTCTAATCAGGAACCCAAAACCATTAACGATAAGACTATTTACTTAACAAAAAGCTCTCAGTTTTTGTTTATATTAGCGAGCTCTTATCTCTGACGCGCCGCGATCGTGTCGCGCGGCTTGAGGGGTGTCGCAAAATCGCGTCGCGCGGCTTAACCGGTTAAATCCGGTGATAGTAAAGAACCCAACAATTATAGGCCTGTGTCAATCCTGCCTGTTCTCAGTAAGGTGTTTGAAAAGTTGATGCTCAATCAAATGTTACGTCACTTTAATAAAAATTCCATCTTTCACGAACACCAATACGGTTTCACCAAAGGGCGTTGTACCACTGACGCCGGTGTCACCCTAATTTTTAACGCTTGGGAAGAAGCACAAGATGCCATTGGAATCTTTTGCGACCTCTCGAAGGCGTTCGATTGCGTAGACCATGAAACACTTCTGCTGAAACTGGAGCATTATGGGATTAGGAACACAGCTCTTGATTTACTAAAATCTTACCTGAAAGATAGAAAGGTTAAAGTTCAAGTAAACGGCATAAACTCATTAGGGTCTGAAATGGCAATGGGCGTTCCTCAAGGTTCGATATTGGGTCAATTCCTCTTTTTAGTTTATATTAATGATTTACCCCAATTACTTCAAAATCAACCGAAGATGGTGTTATTTGCAGATGACACATCATTGATCTTTAAAATCAACCGACGGTCGCAAAATCTTGACGACGTGAATAGCTCTATTCTTCAGGTCCAAGATTGGTTCACGGTAAATAATTTGGTACTGAATAAAAATAAAACCAAATGCATTAGATTTAAATTACCTAATGTTAGAAGTAGCGAATGTGACATCATATTGAATGGAGAAAAACTGGAATTTATTAATCAAACGGTTTTCCTGGGAATCACGCTAGACGAGAAATTAAAATGGGGACCTCATATAACATCTCTTGCGGGGCGGCTAAGCTCGGCCGCTTATGCTGTTAGAAAGATCAGACAGTTAACAGATGTAGAAACCGCGCGTTTGGTCTATTTTAGCTACTTCCACAGCATTATGTCGTATGGCATTTTACTGTGGGGTCGGGCTGCTGACATTGAATCTATCTTTATTTTGCAAAAGAGAGCTGTCAGAGCCATTTATGATCTCCGTCGTCGCGAATCTCTCAGGGAACTATTTAAAAGGATTAATATTATGACCGTTCCTTGCCGATTTATTTATGAAAATATTATGTATGTAAGGAAAAATCTACATCTTTTTAATAAAATAAGTGATAGACATAATTTTAATACTAGAAATAAAGATTAACTAGATCAACATCATTTTCAGATTATCTAAAGTACATACATCTTTTATGGGGTACTGTGTTAAATGTTACAACAAAATACCTTGTGATATATTACAATTAAATGAAAGAAAATTTAAAACTCATGTAAAAAGTACACTTTGTAAACAAGCATATTACAGATTAGAGGATTATATCCAAGATAAGAATGCTTGGAAACATGCTGGTCCTGCTCCATAGGACAATTTAGAGTCTAGACAAAATCAAACTGGTTGCTTACTTAATTGTATTTATTTTTTATTATATGACATTGACTTTACGAGTACATCCTGTGATTACTTCCTCACACACTGACTTATTAATTGTAATTTTTTAGTAGATTCTTCTATTTTTACAATGTTTGTGAATATGTGAACACCATGTATCTACCACATAATTAATTTATCTGTCGTTTGCTCCACTTTAAATTCTTTTTACTTTATACAGTAATTTTATTCTAGGTGCATCGTATTCACATATAATTATATAAATAATGTACCTATACAAAATATTGTAAAACATTTTAAAAGAGTAACGGTGGAGTTTCTTGCCCATTCTTCTCCATACGAAAACTACCTTTTGGAAGGGGCGGTAGAATCAATACTTTATTTTGTAAAATTTTGACGTTCAAAAGTGCCTTCAAGGGCCTATTTGAAATAAATGATTTGACTTTGACTTTGACTTTGACTTTATGCGGTTTATTTGATAAAATCATTGCAACAGGCGTTATAGTAGAGGATTCGCAGAGGAACAACCTTTACCCATCAGTTCAATGGAAAAAAGTATTTTAAATCAAAAGAATGTTAGAAAATATATCGCGAGTGCGTTGCCTAAAAATCCTGGCCAGACTGTTATGAATAAAAAATAAAAATAAATACTTTTAACTATCATTTTTTTCTTTTTTTTTAAACGTTGCCTCACACTAGGAATTTCTCCTGTTTTTTATAAAATTATTTATAAACGTAAACAATATGTGTTGAAAATAAGTAAACGAGAATAATATTATTCTAATAAATGGGACGGTATCTTTGCTTGTCTGATCTGATCTGTTACCTGTTTAGGCTCTAACGGCTGGCCTGATTTGGATGATATTTGTCACTCACGTAGACCATGACCGAGGTTATGATATGACTTAGGATAATAACATTTTACCCGGTACCTATACGTTCTCGTGGCATAATTTCCGACCTCAGGATGAAGCTGCGGGCAAAACTTACAGAAATACAAAGCAGTTGAAAGTATGAAACTACAACAGACACGGGTAATTAAGAATTCATAAAAAGGCAAACTCGGCTGGTTTACATCTATATTACATGAAAGCAGAGTAAGTTAATATTGAACTAACTTCAAAAGAGGCTTGTATAACTAGCCTGTTTGATATGCCGCCGACTAGGCTTGAGTTGAGATAAATAACTAATAATGCAGACTAATTGTAATCCTAAGGGTTGCTACACGAATGTTCGGGTCGGCATGATTCGGCATAGCCGGGCGAAAAAATTTGTTTTCGGGAAGACGTTGCTTGGCTTAGCTCGAAATGTGCCGTGCCGACCCGAACATGATTCAGCGAGAGTAGATCTGATGCTGATCGCCACGAGCCGAATGAAAGCCGAATATTTATAGTAATTACCTCGGGTCGACTTTGTTGTACAATAAATACTGCCGAATTGTATGTGAAGACCCGGACATGTGTTATAGCACCCCTAGCAGAACTAATATATTAAACATTCCAGAGTAGTTACTTAACTAAGTATCTACTCTATGTTTGAATTATTGTCTGAAAATTGACAGCACTTTAATGTTGTTGTAATCAGTAAGCTAAGGTTGCGATATGCTCAAATTCATGAGGCTTTTACTTTAGCACATTACTTAGCCAGGTTTGCTAGTAAAGTTTACAGGTGAAAAGCATTCTCGACATCAGATGCATAAGGTCGGATGTACAAAATTCGAACTTTACAGGAGAGCAAAAATAAAACTGACAATCTTTTTTGTTCATATTTTTATTAAAACATGAGTATTTAAATGTATTCTTTTTTTTATATTTGGTAGAAAATAGTACCTTTCGCTTCTTATTATAAGCATCACCCTAATTGTTAAAATAAATTTAGTACAATTTTTAATTTATTAAATCTGAAATATAATAGATTTTTGATTAAAACTTCATGCTTAAGTTTCCATCCGACTTTATGCTTGCAGTTTTGGGTGATGAACTTAGAGTTTTATATTGACATGTAGTATTAAGATCTTAGATATAAAACAATTAAGTCAAGTCTGATGTGTTATTCGCATTGTACATGCATAAGTCAAACTTTGCAGATAGACATTGTACAGACATGATTTCATATTATATTTCATAATACACTTTTTATTGCAAGGACTGTTTTGTAAACGACGACGACGAATGACGAGTGACTCGTCGTCCGTCCGTCTACTACTTGTCGCGTTCCGTTCGGTCGTTCGAAGACGACGACTCGTCTACTCGTGTTGTTCCGTTCGTTGAATCATTTATCATTGCGTTCTCGGCTGTATTTTCAAAGACGTAAAATAAAGAATCGCACTGAATAATTCGAAGACTGGTTTGTGCAACGAAGACTGTTTGAACCCAGGACGTAAAACGGTTCCATCGTCGCAGAACATAAAACGGTCTTTGGAAACGGTTCGTCGTCGCAACGCCCACTCCTAATTGGTTTATGTCGCGCTCCATGCGCTCACGCGCCACGAGAGCTCATTACGACACGATGTGATACGAAAATATTCAAACTATCTTTAGTACCGACCAAGTATTTTAAATTATTGAATACATTTTTGGAGGCATAAGGTTGGAATTCCTTAAAAGTACAAAAAACCACTACAAAATTGGTGTTATTACAACAAGAACGTCTCATATCGATAGCAGACTTTATGCATTGTAGCATTAAGCAACATTTTTTTAAACATAATGCTGTATTTGAAGATACGTACTATTATTTTATTGTAAGCTTTAGATGTATAAAGGCTTATCTGCTGAAGCGACCAGCATATGAGACCAAACATTTTATATGCATAATAGCTTAAACTTAAATACGGCTCATAAAACTATTAATTATTTGGTGCATATAGGTGTAAGTTTAAAATAAAAGTTTATGCCTCCCAGACATTTAAAAAAGTCTGCAAATCCGTCTTTATGCATATGTATATCTTGTCAACGGTACGAGATAGAAATACCAAAGTCAGTTTGTTAGAAAGAGAAACAAAACCTTAATGTCGCTGTACTAAAAAGTCATTTTGGTCGGATCCATACATCCGACCTAATGCCTCTGATGTCGAGCATTATTATAGTTATCTACAAAAGCCTCAAAATTGATATAACTATTAATCAATCTGCCTAGTCTTTTCCCTACTATGTTGGGGTCGACTTCCAGTCTAACCAAAAGTAGCTGGATACCAATACTTTACATGGAGTGACTGCCTATCTGACCTCTACAACCCAGTTAGGGTAATACGATACCCCTTGGTAAGACTGGTTGTCAGACTTTCGGGCTTCTGACTACCCGTAACGACTGTCACCACGAATGACAGCCGCCACCAACGGTTTAACGTGCTTTCCCAGGCACGGAGGGGTCTTGGTATGTAAAGTTTGTCACCCATCCACGGTCCAATCGTGGCGAGCGTAGCTTAACTTGATCGATAGACCAGTGCGGCTGTTATTACTTAGCCACAAGGCCTCCATTTAAAAATTGCTTTACGTAGATGTATTTATTTAGATATTATTAGAATATTCATAATGGCATGCGAGCTGATATTCGAAATAAGCGAAATCAGAGAGATTTAAATGTCAAGATATTTTTATGAAGTCACTCGTCTTTGACGTCAATCGAAATATTATACAATCATTTAAATTGTACGCATTTCCCAATTTTGCATTTAATTTATTTTCTTCATTCCCTCTCAAAACGTACATACTTACAGTAATTCCGTTTATTTCCTTGAAACGTTTTTCGAATTCCGTAATTATTAAGATTATTGTTGAATTTTTTAGACAACATTTCTAAAAGGACTTGTGTATTAAATTGTCTTATCTACATAATATTTATTAGGCACAAGATTTCCTCTCAAAGATGTTTGATTTACTTACATGAATAATAATATAATAATGTTTTTTTAAGAGAACATGTTCCTTGAGCTTTAAAACTAGTTGTAGAAGTTGTGTTTTTTTATAAATATGTTTTTTGACACACTTGGTCGACAACTGGCTCTTATGATACATTAGCGACCCATCCCTTGCTTCGCACGGGTGCAATATACAGAAGTGCAACATGTCAAAATATCGAGATTTCTGTGCTATATATAAGTTAAATGTTAATGTGTTATACATAGAAAACATCCGGAAAAAAATATCTAAATGATGTTGAAAACCTCATCAAAATCCGTTGCGTATTTAAGAAGAACAACGCCGACATACAGACAAACGCGAAAAGCGACTTTGTGTTATAATATTTAGAGATTTCCGCGATAAGTTTATGATGCAGTGTATTGAATAGGAATACGCGTGCCTCTTTAATTTCCGAGCTCATGGCTAAGTAATAACAAGCCGCACGCGTCGATCCACTAGGTTAAGCTACGCGTGCCGGGGTTGGTCAGTGGATGGGTGACCATCTTTACATACCGAGACTCCCCTGTGCCTCGGAAAGCACGTTAAGCCATTGGTCCCGGCTGTCATTCGTGGATCTTTGACAGTCGTAACGAGTCGTCAGAAGCCCGAAAGTCTGACACCAGTCTTACCAAGGGGTATCGTATTACCCAGTTACTGGATTGTGGAGGTCAGATAGGCAGTCGCTCCATGTAAAATACTGGTATTCAGCTGCATCTGGTTAGACTGGAATCCGACCTCAAGATTGTTGGGAAAAGGCTAGGAATATTGATTGAGTATTAATTTATTTTACATTCATCAATTGTAATTATCTCTTACCTACTGGTTTCAGGTCAGTAGGTATTTTTTATTATTTTGACTTGAATAGAGACATTATGTATTTTTGCATCAAAACTACGGGGTGTTTAAATAATAACAGCAGCAATAACCGACCGATATCAACTACGCAAACTAACCGCTCGGCCCGTATATTGACAGTATGCTAATCACTGACCTATCTGCTCACTAACGTATACAGTGCGAAAACTATTTTGATAATGCTTTTGTGTTAAAACAATTCGAAAGCTGAATGTATAATAAGTTATTAATTAATAGGATATTATTTATTGGAAAAAGAAAAAAAAAAAAAAAAAAATTTAATGTATATTATTATTGTTATTTTTTTTTAGTTTCTGACTATTCTCGGGACCTTGGGGTCCCGGACCTTTGGAAGGCGTACGAGGGGCCGAAGCCAACTCGCAGAGGCCCGTTAGACGTTTGTTATGAAATGAGGCACCAACCGACGATTATCCCTGTATGCACTAAGCAAGTGCACCCAAGGACAACCCCCGGCTGGTGTAGGACTATTGCAAGATATGGAAACAAAGATATTGGACTATGGGTTTGGGTGGCTTAAGTTGACTGGTGACCTGAATCTATGGAAGGATTATGGCCCCTGCCTGATCAATGTTTTATATATACACCGATAAAATGGCAGGGGGTGACTTGCACACTCAATAATGGGCCCGAAACCGAAACGAAAAAGGTCGCTAGCACAAAGTGTCGTAGCGACAAGGGGGCAACATGTCCTGAGGTGCTTATGAGGATTGGAGCGGTATTCCACGGCTATCAGGACAATCCCGGAAGTACGGTCAAGATCCCTACCAGCATCTTACTGGAAATACTTCCTTCCTCCGAGCACGTTTGCTCTTGCGAATCTCCACTCAAGCCAGCCAATTAAGGCAAGAATGAGGTGGGAGGTCTGTTCCTCGTCAGTATTCACTCCAGCCGGCCAATAAAGGTAAGCCAGAGATGAGGAACAAGATTTCTCCCGGGAGATAGGGTCCGTGGGGTCGCTACTGCCCAACAGCTCGCCACATGCTGCCCTGCGGGTTTTTGTATCTCTCTTGGTCTGACTCCTCATCCTAGACCTGTTCCGACAAAGTAAACTCTACCGGCACAGACCTAGGGTTCGGAGCACGCAAGCCCCACCACGACGTCAACGTAGAGATACGGCGGTGGGGTTATTATTATTATTATTTATTTATATATGTATAGATATCTCGGGACCCTGGGGTCCCGGACCTTTGGAAGGCGTACGAGGGGCCAAAGCCAACTCGCAGAGGCCCGTTAGACGTGCTTAATAAAATGAGGCACCAACCGGCGATTATCCCTGTATGCACTATGCAAGTGCACCCAAGGACAACCCCCGGTTGGTGTAGGACTATTGCAGGAAATGGAAACAAATTTAATGGACTATGGGTTTGGGTGGCTAAAGTTGACTGGTGACCTGGAACTATGGAAGGACTATGGCCCCTGCCTGATCAATTTTTTATATATACACGGATAAAATGGCAGGGGGTGACTTGCACACTCAATAATGGGCCCCCGAAAACGGTCGCTTGCACAAAGTGTCGTAGCGACAAGGGAGCAACATGTCCTGAGGTGCTTATGAGGAGTGGAGCGGTATTCCACGGCTATCAGGACAATCCCGGAAGTACGGTCAAGATCCCTACCAGCATCTTACTGGAATACTTCCTTCCTCCGAGCACATTTGCTCTTGCGAATCTCCAATTAAGGCAAGAATGAGGTGGGAGCTCTGTTCCTCGTCAGTGTTCACTCCAGCCGGCCAATAAAAGCAAGCCAGAGATGAGGAACAAGATTTCTCCCGGGAGATAGGGTCCGTGGGGTCGCTACTGCCCAACAGCTCGCCACATGCTGCCCTGCGGTTTTCTGTATCTCTCTTGGTCTGGCTCCTCATTCTAGACCTGTTCCGGCAAAGTAAACTCTACCGGCACAGACCTAGAGTTTGGAGCGCGCAAGCCCCACCACGACGGCAACGTAGAGATACGGCGGTGGGGTTATTATTATTATTTTTTGTTTTTTTTGGCGGTTTTCAGTGGCGTTCTGCAGTTTCTGCCTACCCCCATGGGAAGGAGGCGTGAGTTTATGTATGTATGTGTGTATGTGTGTATACATATTTATGGGACATATTAATTGGATACGCCATAAATTATATTTTTAACTAAATGCATAGTTTCTCATTACAGTCCAAACCGTTTATAACGACTTCGAAGGGACCGTCGCATTACGGTTGTTATAGCCACATATAGCCAATATTCGTTTTAACCAAATACTATGTTAAGTAAATAGAAATGCTGGGACCTCAAAATTTCGTCGTTAAAACCGGTACGGGTAAGGGAAGTCGTTATAAACGGTTTTGACTGTATAAGGATGGGTTTGGCAAAAGGACAAAGAGATTGTGCTTAACTAGCCCACCCCCCAATAGCGTTAAGATATGCCAACAGATAGACCTCTTCTAGGGAAATATTTCTTATTATGACGACTTTTCTCAATTGTTAGTCCATTTGAAGACACAGCGCCCTAATGTGACTAATATAAACTAAAACTTGTAATTGGCCATCTTTTACACATTGCACTAGTTATTGAAATGTATTAGCTGTAAGTTTTCCTAAAAGTAATAAAATAAAATAATTAAGTAAGTATTCAGATGCTATCGTAGAACTGATATTCTTCTAGAATCCTTATCACCAACTGAATAATAATATATTACTAAATAAATTACATAATTAATTATCTAAGGAAGTTCTAGCAAGCTGCATAGAGTCCAAAGTACTGCATATTGTGTATAATTTATGAAGACATAAATTAGTACGCAGAAAGCTGAGGTATTTCCTAAAATTACCAAGTAACTGGCAACTACTAAGTAGATATTCAACTAGTTTCTGGTTAATTATCAAAACATTATTAATTTACCAGCTTGTTTTATATCTCAACCATCACATTATTTAAGTTATATCTAAACTAATATGATAAATAGATACAATTATTTCTTTACATGTTTGTAAAAGGTAATCTTTGGAACTACTGGACTGACTTGAGAGCAGTGGTGGCCCAGTGGTAACGGCCGCGACTTATGAGTTGTAGGTCGTAGATTCGAACCCAGACAGGCGCTTAGTTTGTGTAAATTATTTCATCACCACTGTTCTCAAAACGGTGAAGGAAAACATCGTGAGGAAACCGACATGTCCTAGAACCAAAAATTCGAAGACGTGACATTTACCAACCCGCACTGGGCCCGCGTGGTAGATTACGGCCCACTCCCTCTCACCGAGAGGAGGCCTGTGTCCCAGCAGTGGGAACATTATAGGCTGAATATGTAGATAATGTATGTTATGTACTTTAGCGATTACAAAAAATCTTGTACTGATGATGTAAGCTACACTATTTCCCAGTATGATAATGATGATAGATACAATATTATTATGTAAGTATTGTGATTCTTGCAATGCGTCAGCCACAATAAAAAGGAACAGAATGATTAGAAAGCATTTCATCTTGAGGAATATTCAAGTTTTCGTATACCAGAATTAATTGCTCATTAACTTAAAACCTAGATCTAAGCATAGAAAAATGTATTTTCAGGCAGACCTGTATTTTCCCTTTCTTAATTGAACCGTTTATACTGTTCGAAAGTCTATAATTACCACCCAAAGTGCTTCACTAATAATTGTATCGATTAAATCAAAATTGACAGCAAACAATAGAATTACGATACTATTAATGTAATAATTGTTTGATTGTAGTCTTGTGATATACAGGACTTAAACTAAAATATAACAATTCAAAAATAGAATACGTGTGCGATCCCTAGATGGTCAAAAATATTTGCATGAGTTATTTTTATTGTTAGTCCATTTGAACAGACAGCGCCCTAATGTGACTAATTAAGTAAGTATATTTTGACAATCTGATCCATATTTTTTTTTTTTGTAATCGCTTGTCTTAAACCCACAGGTTATGAAACCACAAGTTTGGAAACTGTTTAAATTAAATGTGAGGCGTACACTTCTTCGGGTTGGCACATTCGATCAGCAGTAATTGTTGAACAACAAAAACGAACCGAAGCAATTACTACTCGGCTCATGCCGATCGGCTAATTCCGCATGCAATTGGTATGATCTGCCGAACATAGATATCTTTGATTTAACTGCCCGGCTGTGCTGATAATGCCTACCCCAACAAGTGTGGCACCCCTTAGAGTCCCGTATCTATAGATTTTCACCAAAATCATTGATTTTATCTTTGAAGGACCAAGGTCGTCCACACGTTCCCCACGTAATCTAGATCCTTAAAAATAACCTGTGGGTTAAAACAAAAATGTCAGTATTTGCAAGCCAAGCCACTACATAATTTTGTTTTTGAGCACATGCCAGCACCTACGGCACTGCAACGTGATCGCTCACAATGGGCCTCATTAGAAGGCTAAAAGTCACCCAAAGGGCAATGGAGAGGGCTATGCTTGGAGTTTCCCTACGTGATCGAATCAGAAATGAAGAGATTCGCAGAAGAACCAAGGTAACTGATATAACCCGAAGAATTGTTAAACTTAAGTGGCAATGGGCATACGCCCATGGGAATCTTGCAAACCCTTTTTCAAAAAGTTCAAGATACTAACCCTTCCAAGTCTGTATATCTTTGAATGCGCTAAATTTGTTAAAATGCACCCGGAGTTATTTAAAAAAGCTCATGAAATGTTTCAAAAAAGTAATAGACACAGAAATAGAATAGTTTTGCCCATAATTCCTAGGACAGCATTATATAGTAAGAATAGCTATGCAATGTGTGGTCGCCTATTTAATGCTATACCTGACAGTATTAAAATCTTACCAGCTAATAAATTTACAAGGTGTCTTAAAGTATGGTTAAGGGAAAAGAACTTCTACTCAGTAAGTGACATATTTAATAAGAAATTGAATAATAAATGATAATCATTTACCCTCTGACATTAATAGTATTCTGGAAAATTTATCTAATATTATAACAACTTTGCTACTAAATTTTATTTATATTAGAAGAATGACTTTAAGAGTATGTAATTATAAACCCAAATGTTTGCATGTCACATTATTATGACTAAGTGTTATGGATCTGTAATATTTATGTTAAGACCTAAATTGTACCAATACTTATGGCAAATAAATTGATTTGATTTGATTGATTTGATTTGAGGGTACATTGCTCGCAGAACAGATGGCCGATGGGGCTGAAAGGTTCTAGAGTGGCGACCACGTACCGGAGGAAAACGTAGCGTCAGTAGGCCTCCCACAAGGTGGACCGATGACCTTGTGAAAACCAAGAGAATCCGCTGGATGCGGGAAGCACAGAACCACTCGAAGTGGCGGTGCTTGGGGGAGGCCTATGTCTAGCAGTGGATGTCTGTCGGCTGAAACGATGATGATGACATCGCAAAACCTTTGAAAAAAAAAATGCAAAAGCAACTGAATCACATACGACCTTGGCTTTAATTATTCCAAAGTAAAAAAAATGCGCAACCAGTTTATCTAGGAGATAAAATAGCATAGAATATATTAATTAAATTATAGTATTCATAAAAACTGACACCAAACACGCTGTATCAAAGGATGTCGAAATACTAGTTTAACAAGGTCGGGTAGAAATTCTTTGTATTGTAGAACACCTCACCGATAATGGTGAGGAAACTGTTCGTCGTGAACCGTGTTTTGAAAAGTAATGTTAGTACTAAGAGTGAAAGAGATAATGTGGATATCGAAGAAGCTCTCGATTTGACCGGTGAGTTATATTTGAGTGATATAAATTCGAGTTACTGTAACCGCGGATCGGAATAATATTTTGCGATATTGTGTATGTTTTTTTAAGTGAATATATTGTTAAGTTGTCGGTCTGCGCCAGCGTAGCTCCCAAACGGCTGAACCGATTGTGTTTTAATTTTTTTATTTGAAAGGTTCGCTAGTTTTTAGTTGATGAATGGATGTGAGCATCTTCCACAGGTCTGATCGATTTGGAATTAGGTATTCTGTTACTTCAATGATATTAGAAGAACATAGTAACCTTGAACTGATGCTGCAGCATCACCTCCCAACCCCCTTACCAACTTACAGCACAGGTATCGTGTTTGGAATTATTGGAATGATAGATGGTGAACAGGGTCTGGTGAAGAATTAGGAAAGAGAAATGGGAAATGTTTGTTGGGGTTTTTTTTTAAGTGAAAACGTCTTTAGGTACGTTGAGCAATTTTTGTGTAAACAAAAATCTTGGAACTCGCGACATCGTCACCGAAGGCGCGTTGATCACTTTTTATGGTTCCGTACCTCAAAAGGAAAAAAAACGGAACCCTTATAAGATCACTTTCTTGTCCGTCTGTCCGTGTGTCACCACAGATTTTCTCAGGAACACTGCAAATACTGGGGTCTATAGTCCCTATTAGGTGTATAAAAATCAAGGTCTTGAGTCAACACGATAAAAAGATAGAATTTCACGAAAACTTGTATCTATCAAAATCATTCAAGTGTCGAACATTTTGTACCCAAAAACTAAAGTGCCGGCCAGAATAAAAAAACATGGTTTTCTTATGGAAAATAACACCCTCAACATTTTTTACTACTACAATGAAAGTATACAATTAACCCTTCCGCTGCTATTTAAGTTAGAAAAAGAAAATACAAAAAATCTTATTTTGAGCATGACAATAACGTTTAAAACGAGAAACAACCTAGCTACCTTGTCATCATCACCATTTCTACTGGAAGACTTCCATTGCTGGATTCCTCCCCCAAACATCGCCACTTCGACTGGTTCTGTGATTCTCGCATCCAGGGGATTCCTGCAGTATTCACTAAATCATCGGCTTGGTGAAGACCGCAAGAACCTCCACCTTGAACCTCCACGCTTCGTCTTCCTGTTCCTGTTCCTTTTCAGCGAGCAATGTGGGCTGCCCACTGCACTATAAGTTTAGCAATTCTTCGGGTTATGTCGGTTGCCTTGGTTCTCCTACCGATCTATTCATTTCTAATTTGATCACGTCGTCAAGGAATCTCCAAGCATAGCCCTCTCTATTTGTTTGTTTGTTTACATTTGCAAGTGTCGCAACATAATTACGCAATGTAAATTCGTATTGTCTTTGGCCTCTACCTCTCTCTGACATCGAGTAATAGACAAAACTTGTCAAACTTTTAATTTATTTGTAATTTTAATTTGATGAATACGAGGCTTTTGGCTAATCTGTCAAGTAGTTCTAAATGTTATATTTTTTTGTAATGTGCGTTTAGTTTGTGCAGAATAAATAATTTTTCTTTCTTTTCTTCTTTCCCTCTCCATTGCCTTTTGGGCGACTTTCAGCGTTCTAACGAAGCCCGTTGTAAGCGACCACGTTTCAGTTCCATAGGTCATCACTGACAACATGTGAGAAGAGAAGAAAGCGTAGCTTCCCGAAAACTGCCCAGCCAAGGATTCGGATTATACGATTGACCTCGAAATGTGACCTACCTAACTGGACAGTTTGTCCTAGGTAAACGTAGTCGTCCATAACTTCGATTATGAAGTCTCCGATCTTCATGAGGGTCGATGTTACATAGGCATTTGACATGAACTTAGTTTTATCTATGTTCGTTTTAAGACCTTCTCTTTCGGAAGCATTACTGAGGTCAGCGGGCATTGTACTGGTCCTCCGATATAGTAGTCATAGCTGAGACTCGGCAAACCGAAAGTAAGTGGCGTAGTGGCCATTGAAGTTGATTGCTACGCCTTTCCTGTCGAGAACCTTAAAAACCTCTAATGCAGCGGTGAATAGTTTAGGGGAGATAACGTCTCTCTGTCTCACCTCATCTCGCTGTAGAAGGATAAGTTTCGAGGTCTGGTCCTGGAGTCGGAACGACATAGTAGTAGTATTTTCATATGGACACTGCGGCACCTCGATTTACCGATAGTGCATTTGGCACCGTTGAAGACACTATAGTACAGTCCAAGTCTCGATCTAATCGAAGGCTTTATTGTTGTCTACAAACGCTATGCAGAGAGGCAGGTCATACTCTTCAATCTTCAGGTCAGTATGTATGTGGTCTAAGGTGCTAAAGCTTTTAGAGAATCCGGCTTATTCGGAAGGCTGGAAGTCGTCAAACCTGCGCGCGAGACAGTTCGTGATGACTTTTGAAAACAGCTTGTAGTCATGGTTCAGAAGTGCGATACAACAAAAATAAAGGAAAAATTCCAAAAACTAAAAAAAGTTGATAATTAAAGGGTGTCCCCATACATACGAGTACATAGTTGACGCCGATTAAGATAGTCCTCCGAGTTGCATGGGCGCTCATACAATTAAGAGGACTAGTTTCTGGGCACAGAACTATTTAGGTACCTATACGAATGAAACTCCTTACGGAACCCTCGGTCCACGAAACCGACTCACTCTTGACCGGTTTGTTATTGACAGCGCACTCTGTTTTATGTATTAGATTTTTTTTTCATGGATTTACAGCTTTCGTTCTTGTACTGACTGCAAACCACATAAATTCCTGACATTTTCGTTAGATGGTGTTACTTAGTTTTCACTTCTATCGGCGGACTGACCCCCATGTTTTTAAGCTATTGCATAGCTTCTATCGCGGGCCTTGAGCGTGGAGACCTAATCCAGAAATTTCGTAACGAAAATACTACCTAAGAAAGAGTGTTTTTTTGTATTGAAAATTATGTTTAACTGCTTGACAACAAAGTTCAAATTTACTTAAATGAATGATACGAGAGTGTTGTATTGAAAATTATGTTTAACTGTTTGACAACAAAGTTCAAATTTACTTAGACGAATGATACGAGAGTGTTGTATTGAAAATTATGTTTAACTGTTTGACAATAAAGTTCAAAAGACCATGACAAGATATGCCCTAACCATGTCCAGCGAATTCATATTTTAAGTATCCTTCATTTATTTAAACTAGATTTTAGATAATAGTCTAGAGTCAATCAAAGGTATTTTTTAAGATTGAATAAAAATAAATATTATTTGTAGTTCCGGTTACATTTTCGGTTTAATGGCGACGATAAATGAAAGATTACAGTTCATTATGTTCATTCAGTTCATTCGGCCAATGTGATCAGATGAGTGGTAGGAGATTTCCTTATTTTTGAGGTACAGGAGATAACTATGGAGGCCGCCATATTATCCACAAGTAATATACAAAAATCACATACAGTTTTAGTTAGGTATTGTGAATTCGTCACTTACAGAAGTGCACAGCACTGGCAGAGTACTTATTCTTTATAGGATGTATTCTATATTGTTTGAATATGAATGATGTTACCAAGATATTTTATTAATTATTTTGATTTATAAGTTCTTTTGTAGGTAGATAATAAATAGTAGGTAGGTTGGTGTAAATAGTATTTTATCCGAAGCACATTCTTGAAAAGGTTTTGGGTAAAAAAATACAACTATCTGGAAACACTGATTGTAGGTGTCACTCTCTCACATTCACTCGCTTGTCACTCGTCGCCATAGAAACCTACTGTTACATTCGGTTACATTCAAAGTGGTGCTCTGTACGTGTGTTATTGTTTGTTTGTTAATTTATTGTTTATTTAACACTTACCCGTACGTTTTTTGCACATTTTAGCTCGATATACATATCCTTGAAAGCGATATCTCATTGTCGATTTTGGTTTTTCTACTGGACTTACGATACGTGTCAGTTTATAGGTGAAATACGATGTTGCAGTGCTGAGTTGATTAAAATCATGCATCAATGTTTCGGTACTACAAATGTGTTTTGCGCGTGGAACGTATTTAAGGCCGTGCAATCAGTGAATTATCCGTGCTACTGCAAAGCATCTTGAGAGAGGACAAAACAATATGACGTGTTGAAAAGAATTCAGTTCCCTTCAAAGTGGTTAAGCTAAATGGTGGTGGGACTAGGTTGTTGGGAATGGCTATCTCTTCACTGCCTTGGCTTATATTTATTAAAGTTTTGAAATAAATGCCTCTAAAAAAGGGGTACCTAGGTTCTTTTTGAGAGATTTGTTTTATTTTCCTCTACACTGTATGATCTGCTTTATTAGTATGTGGAATACTCCCATAAGTAATAAACATATGGTAGGCCCACTCCTGATACTAGTATTTATAACTATCCTGCAGCATCCTTTTCACCAGAGATGTGCTAAGCAGCTTAGCGATCGATCCAATAGGACTATTTGATTTTCATAGACTAGTATGGTTTAATTCTGCTCGAAAAGGGTTAAATGAAACGAAGTACCTACACATAGTTTGGAAGCCTAGATTCTCCGCTTAGCGACCTCGCATATACTTGATGGAAACACTGCCCAATTCTCAGGTTTAAAAAATATGGGTAAGTACATCGTTCTCATCACGGGTGTACTATGCCAAATCGAATGCCAAATAATCGAATATCAATTGATCGACCACTATAAATCGAACGTCTAAATACTCGAACGTTCATAATATCGAATGGTTAATAAACCGAACATACAATACAACGTACACTCAGTACATCGAGTGTTCAAAATATCGAATGTTTGTTTGATCGAGCGTTCAACGCATCGCTTATTCATTGTATCAAAATTAGAAATATCAATACGAGTACACTGAATACTTTTTATATACAGGGGGACATCGACGCGAAGCCTATTACCATGGATTCAGTACATGATTCTGAACCCTCCTGGCGTTGAAATTTTTCGTCGGTTATTTAAAAAAAAATCTGCTGTTCCATACATTTTGACTGAGTACTTTTCTATGAAACAGCAGATTTATTTTTTCAGGTTTCAGGTTCAGAATTATGTACTAAAACCACCCTGCCACCCTGTGTAAAAAAAGTATTCAGTGTATTGATATTTCTAATTTCGATACAATGAATATGCGATGCTTTGAACGCTCGATCAAACAAACATTCGATATTTTGAACACTCAATGTATTGAGTGTACGATGTATTGAATGTTCGGTTTATTAACCATTCGATATTATGAACGTTCGAGTATTTAGACGTTCGATTTATAGTGGTCGATCAATTGATATTCGGCATTATTTGGCATTCGATTTGGCATAGTACACCCTCATCACAGTCTTGGTACATTTTAAGCTGGCCCAGCTGCTGCCGGACCTAGTGACGAGTTGTGCCACAACATTTAGTTAATAGGTAATAGGTAAAACGGGCTGGTATCCGCAACTCCACGTCAAAGCGCGTATTTTGCGTACGGCAACATTTAGTTATTTATGTTGCTAAATCTAGTCAAGCACTACTAGATCTACTAGATTATGTACACCAATTCTTATTTAAATTGAAATTCGATATTGAACTAATTGTTTATGAAAACGCCTGACAGAAAATGATTAGCAATCAATCGTTTTTTGAAGTCTATCGAATGAGCCGTTTGGCAGGATAAGTTTTTTTTTGTTATGAAATATACAAAAAAAATTACCATTAAATTAAAATATAGTAATTGTTTCAAAATCTAGGTCTCATTTGCTTTTAAATGCACGATGTGTAACTTTTGGACATGATTGTTTTGGTTAGGGTATGCATGTATGCTGCTTTGGGCATGGTCCTTTACTTAGACGAATGATCCTTGACTATTAATAGTTAAATTAAAACCTTTTTATTAGTTTGATGTTCCCATTACGTTGTGTCAAGTTTTAAAAACTATAAATGTGAATAACAGTTCCTGTCAATGTCATCATTGCAATTTCTTGTATTCGGGTTAATATTTTACAATTGCGAAAGTTGATAAAAAATGCTATGCAATAGCTTCGCCGGGGCAGTCCCCGAGTGCCACACTTCTTTTTTTTTTTTGTTTTTTTATTCATTTGTATTCATACGAGATTGCATGTTTGTGAATGCGTGTTGTTTTTTGTCTGTTCCCATTATAGGTAAACTTTAGAAACGATGAGATGCGTCTGTTTTCTTTTATTTATTTGTTTTACCGTTGTGTTTTGCTCTTCTCGTCTGATATTTAGCTGTATACGGTTAGACTGGAAGCTGACTCCAACATAGTTGGAAAAGGCTAGGTTGATGATGGTGACCGTTGTTTGTGTTCCCTTTTACTGCATCAGCAATAGAAAAAAAAAATTCTGTTCTTGGTGCAAAAGTGTGTGCATTTTTGCTTCATAGTGCATTTCAATCTCTAGATGTTATCTACCTAGTACAAAACTTGTGACAGGAGATAAACAAAATGAGATGTATTTAATTTTGAATCTCATTGAATTTAAGAACTGGTGAAGTTTTCTATTCACTAATATTCTAAATCAAAAGTTGAAATGAAAACGAATTTATAAAGTTTGACAGTACTAGTTTTAATGTTTTAATATTATCCAGAATGAAATTGTTACTTTAAAATCTCAACAAAACGTCTAGACTTTCGCTCTGGACTTTGTAAAGGTGGTTTTTCGGCCTTTTTCACATTCTTATACATTATTATTCGCAGAAATATACTTTAATGAACATGAAAAACTTGTTTGTAGACAGATACTATACGCAGACAAGCGAGCGTCACTATTCTTGTGATTTTTTTAAATTGTTTATATCTATTACAGGTCATGGAATATGACCTCCCTTTATACGTTGCTTTTATAGATTACTCGAAAGCTTTCGATTCAATTTCACATGACTCTATATGGCGTGCTTTAAACCAGCAAGGACTAGACCACGAGTACATAGAACTTATCAAATTGATTTATTCGAGAAGTACAACAAAAGTACGCCTGGACTCAAGAGGACCAACATTTCAAATCGAGAGGGGGGTAAAGCAAGGCGATCCGCTTTCCCCAAAGCTTTTCATCGCAGTTCTAGAATCCATATTCCGAAAACTCGATTGGAGTGATATGGGAATAAAAATCAATGGTAAGCACCTCTCACACCTCAGGTTTGCGGACGACATAGTACTGCTGTCGGAAGATCCGTGCAAATTGAACGACATGATAGAGTCCCTTAGCCAACACAGCGAGACCGTTGGGCTACAAATCAACTGGGAAAAAACGAAAATAATGACTAATCGTAAAGAAATATCTATATCCATACAGTCTCAACCTATAGAATATGTCGCAGACTACACCTACCTTGGACATCTAATTTCAATGAAATCCTGTACAGAAAAAGAAGTCGATCGCAGAGTGAAGAATACGTGGAACAAATACTGGGCTATGAAGGAAATTTTCAAAGGTCCCATACCCACAAAACTCAAAACAAAAGCGATGAACATCTGCTTAACGCCGGTTCTTACGTACGCATGCCAGACCTGGACTCTCAAAAAAACACTTTTAAATAAAATAAGAAGCTGCCAAAGAGGAATAGAACGGAGTTACATGAACATCAAACTGAAAGATAGAGTCAAAAGTTCACTGATTAGGAATAAAACAAAGGCGAGAGATGCAGTAAAACAGGTTCTGACACTCAAATGGAAATGGTCAGGTCATATTCAGAGAGCAACGGATGAAAGATGGTCACAAATAGTTACAAATTGGTATCCAATGTACAAGAAAAGAAGGAAGGGTAGACCAGTTAAAAGATGGAGTGACGACATAGTACAGATAGCTGGAAACTTATGGCCCAGACGGGCAAAGGATAGAGCCACCTGGAACGATTTGGAGGAGGCTTTCACCGCTAGAGGCGGCCCTTACACCTAACAATACTAACCTTATTTAAGTACAAAACTAACATGATTAACAAATAAATAAATAAGTACACAATAGAAACCTTATATAAGAATTACACGTAAGGGATTAAATAAAGCTAATAAATAAATAAAAAACAGGTCATGGTCGCTATGATCTTCTCCTACTCTTCACCTGCTGCATCATCCACCTCGGGGCTGTCATGGACATGCTTGGCTACAGTCTGGTGGTGCCTGCTGCCAGCTGTGATTTACAGCTGAGCTTGGAAGATAGTGGCATGCTGACTTCGGTGTCTTTTGCAGGTAATTTATAGCAACTGTTCTTCTCTTTTATCGACACTACCATAGGACCACCTTGCTAAGGGGGATATAACACTATCATATACAGGGTGTTAGGGTAAACACCGCTATCCTTCAAACCAGTGGTTTGGTTTCGTTTATAGAACATAAATTCAATGGAAAATCACAACTTTTTTTTTTAAAGATGTACATTTATAATCGTCACGCAATTCCTAAGGTAGGTATTTTTGCCTGTTTAAGCCAGGAAAAGGTTGTATTGTATTTATTCATGTGTTGTGTAGGTAGGTAGTACGGGCGGCGATCGATTACGTCACTCGGGCGGGCGCATATCCATGAATTTGCGGACGGTGTCGGACAATAACCTTTTTAATTTGTTAAAGAAAATACGTAATTTTTTTTTACTCGGTTTTTTATGTTTATATTGAAGCCAACTACCCATAGTTTGAGTGACAACGGTGTTTACCCTTCCATCCTGTATACTAACGATTATATCTTTTATCCTATCGTTTGCATGATGTTTTTTATCTAAATGTTGTTGTTGGTTTTCTGCGCGCTTTGGTGTTTACTGTAGGTGCAATAAGACATATAGGTATATATATACTGAAGCTCACAAATGAATCACAATTATGTGTATCTAGTATAGTCCATCGTATCTATGACTCATAGATCTATGATCCTAGATTTAGGGTAATATTCCCCTACCTTGCCAAAATTTTTATAGTGGCAAGAGTTAAACCAAAATAATTCAGCGGTTTTACGGTGCCTCCAGCAGTCTCAGCCTCGCTTGTGTTTTTCTATGGGCCTATGTTGCCTGCAATAAATGGTATTTTTTTTATTTAACTGAACTGACTGCTCAGGTTGCGGACATACCTACAATTAAGTGTTCTTAACCTATAAAGTTAAACCTCAGAACTCTAGGCAGTTCTATGCGCATGCGCATTTTACCCCTTGGTCATGAGCTACTTGCCATCTATGTAGTTTTAAAAAATTGAGCAAAAAAATAAAATATACATATTTCAAGCGACACGTATAACAAATGAAAGAAGTTGCTTAGACCATGCCACGACTCACGAGTAACCGCGACGCAACTTGCGGAGCGACGGACGGAAACAGTGCGAGTGTCGTTTGGCGCAAATCGCATCGCAGGTCGTATCGCTCGAGGCCGTGAACGGGCCCTAAGGGTACGACCACGACATAAGGCAGTGCATCTTGCTGCACGGGGCGGCCCTCGAATGTTCCCGCGCCGCTATCCAATCCGCAAGTAAACGCTCTAAATAACTTCTAACATTTTGTTCTCGCTGCGGTTGCAGACGCAAGACGCAGGTCGCGCGAGCGGTGATGTCCTGGCCAAGGGGTAAATGTGTAATTGTAAAGAGTTGTAACTCTTTGGCCTAAACATTGCTATTTTGTAAAAGTATAGCCTGATTGGATTTATCACACTTTATGTTTTATTTTATTTTATTTTATTTTATTAGGATCTCCAACAAAGAATACACCTTACATGCTATTATACAAAGACAAGAACAAAAATCTATGTGCTCCCTCAATTATAGGAGACCACATCATGCAATAAAAACAAGCAAACAGTTACATATTATTAAATAGAAGTGGCCCTGAAAGTTAAAATTATATACCTAGTATTATTATATGTTCCAGGCTTCATGTTCGCGTTACCCTGGGGTTACACTGTTGACAAGCATGGTAGGAAAAAAGCTCTCCTCGTCTCTTCTTCTGTTGGCTTCATAATCTCCAGTCTCACCAGCTTCTCCACCAGTTTTTACATGATGCTGGTGCTCAAGTTCTTGGCTACCAGCTTGTAAGTTTTTCGCTTTTTCCCTGGTCTCTTTGTAAAAATCTCATTGTAAAAGAGATTTTTGTATGGAAAGAAGTCAATGATTATTGTTTATTATCATGAGGTTTATTTTGGTATATTTGTACCGCCGCCGGGCTGGTCATTATTATAAAATGGCTTTATGCAGTTCTTCTCTTATAAGGTCTCAATATCTGGGTACCGGTTTTGTTTTTAGTACGTTTTCTAAAAATGAAACCTAGCTAAATCGATTTCTCCCCCCCCCCGAAACCCCCTGCATACTAAATTTCATGAAAATCGTTGGAGCCGTTCCAAGATTCAGATTATAATATACCTACTAATATACATATGTACAAGAATTGCTCGTTTAAAGTTATTAGATAATTGCGGGAATCTTTTACCAAACAGTGGAACGCTAATGGCTAGTTAAAAAAGGTCCCATAAGAAGTTGTAACTTTATTTGAATTTTTTAGACAGCAAAAGTTCATGATTCTAAGATTCTCTCCACATGTTTTCAGTTCGACAGCATCAATAACTTTAACGATCACATTCCTGGGAGAGTGCACGTCAAAGAGACGCAGAAACAGATACGTGTTCATATTGAACGTGTTCAGTCTAGCCGCTGACTTCGTCTGCTTTGGTGAGGAATTTCAATTGTTTTGCATTTTGATCAATATTGTCTGGTCTGACTCTAAAACCCCATTTACACGATGCAAATTCCTTGCCTGTAGGATACAATAACATTGTAGTAACAAATGATTTGCAACTTTTATTGTTGCTTTGACTTGTTAAGCTACAGGCCAGCAGCAGGGGCAGGGGTATGGGTTGTGCAGCTCCGATAGGCAGTCGCTCCATGTAAAATACTGGTATTCAGCTGTATCCGGTTAGACTGGAAGATGACCGACCATCGTTGGGACTTGGCTTGGTAGATGACTAACTTATGGTATGCAACAGGAAATTAATTTGTATCGTGTAAATCAGACTTTGGCGTAGCGTTGGCTGAATAGTTAGGAATAAATGTTGGTAGAATGGATGCTACATAATATTGGGTTTAGTTAACACAATATACGTCAAGTCGGAAAGTATTCAATTTACATATATGACAAGCTTCTTAAATATAGTTTTAGCATTTAGATTGGTGCAAGAGCTGAGTTTTAGCTTAAGCATCAATTTGCTTTGTTTCCCGAGGTTGAAAAATGCACGGATGTAATAAACAAAAAAACTTATAGAGTGGTTTTGATACCAAAGTACACGTGAGTATGAGGAAATCTTAGAGTGAATAAGAAACAGGTAATTTTTATAAAAAGAAACATACGCATGTATTTAAACCTGTGTTAATTTGGGGAAAATATAAACGCATCTAAAAATATTTTTTTACTCTTTTTTGAATTAATTGAATGAACTATAAAAATAATGGTTTCCACTATAAATACTATGCTGAGCTTTTTACTATTTCGTAGGATTGTCTAATTATCTAATCGCACGCAAATTGTATGATTCGTCATTTTGAACTGGGTGATATAGGTTAGGTTAGAACTGTGACAACCGCGCGCGAGCCGAGCGAGCGAAGCGAATGATGCCGCGGCAGCGGCCGGCGAGCGCTAATTCCAATTTACTCGCAGAAATTTGGATCATGTTTATTAAAGTGACAATATTAAACTATAGATATATTATTATTTTAAAGTGCTGATATACAATTTTATAGCTGTTATAGTATAAAGTGCTATTAGATAGGTACATCCCATTTAAATTTTATTAATTGCAGGTCTAGCCTACTTTATCCTGCCTCTGGATTTCACCATTCCTCTTCCACTTCTGACCACCTACAGACCTTGGAGACTGATGACCCTCCTCATGACAGTTCCTCTTGGAGTAGGTTCTCTGATGATGTGCTTGCTCTATGAGAGCCCTAAGTTCTTGGCTAACATGGGAGAAATGGACAAGGCTTTAGAAGTCTTGACGGCTATGTATGAGGTTAATCATGGAAAAGACAGTGTTTATCCTGTAAGTATTTTTATCATGTTTTGTACCTGCAATAAAAACATCATTCAAATACTTTTTGCTTAGCAATAGCAAACAATTTAGCTGCAAAAAAAAATTTTTAAGTGTCAAGCTATCTTGTAAATTTTGATATCTGCTTTATTAAAATATTCTAATATCTCTGATTATTTTTGGAAATAAATGGTATAAACCAACCAATCTGCCTAGCCTTTTCCCAACTATGTTGGGGTCGGCTGCCAGTCTAACACTTTCGGGCTTCTGACGACCCGTAACGACTCAAAGATCCACGAATGACAGCCCAATGGCTTAACATGCTTTCCGAGGCACGGAGTGGTCCATCCATCCACGGAGCAACCTCGGCAAGCGTAGCTTAACCTGATGGATCTACCCGTGCGGCTGTTACTAAGTAGCCACAACCTCCTCCTCTTAAAAAAAAAAACTTTACTTAAAATATAAAGCTATTTTGTAAATTCTAGTGTCATTCTTTAGAGTTTGCAGGACGATAAATACATATTTGTGCAAAGAACTCTTATATTTAATACGTGATTGCTGGGAAATTAATTAATTAACTAATATCCCGTATATTTAATAATATTTAATATCCCTGTATATTTTTGGAAACAAATGGTATGTACTTACTCGTAATATGAACTTAATTCGATAAGCAGTTACTCTTTTCTAGATGGTCAAATTTTCTTCATAGTAAGTTTTTTTGTTTTTAGGTAAAATCTCTAATGAAAGTTGATAAACCTGACAACACTATATCATTCTGGGATTCAGTGGTAAAACAAACGGTGCCGATATTTAAACCACCGCTGCTGTGGAGATCCTTACAACTATTTCTACTGGGTTCAATCTGCTGTAGCACGTAAGTAATGATAATTGTAATTAGCATATGCATGAGCAAAACAAGCCTATATTGTTTCCACTGCTGGGACACAGCGGTCTAGCGGTAAACCTATTGCTGAGCATGACGTCCTGCTATCCAATTACGCAACACATTTTCGTAAACGATTCCGACCAATCTGTTTCAATTTGACAGTTCAACAACATTCATTGCATTATTTACGTTATTGAGCAGATGTTTTTTACGAACTTATGAAGTAGGTTTAAAGATATTTATTCTCAAAAAAGACACAAAGTCACTTACATGAGAACAATGCTTAAATTAAATTATAAATATAAAGTCCGTCACAGCCGTCACGGTAGCAATTTATGATACACACATCCAATCCATTCAACTTTTAGGAAGGGTTTTATTTGTGATTAAATATTCAGCTAATTGGGTTTTGAATGCATTGAATGAGTGTAACCTTCTTATACACGAAGGTATATTATTCTATAATTGTGCTCCTTCAAAAGTTAAAAATTTTTTGCCAAATTTTGTTCTCATCTTCGGTAAAATCATAAAATTAGCTCGGCGAGTGCTACGTTGGGTTACTTGTTTGACTTTAGTAAACGATAAATTAGTCTGTATACTTTTGTTGAGTACCTTATGAATGAAAATACATGTATTATAAATATATAACTGCCTGATGTTCATTATTTTGGTTTCTTCATAAATTTTGCATGTTGATGTTAAATACTATGTATAACTACCCAGTTAAAAATCATTTTAATTATTTTGTTTTGTGCAACTTGGAGACTTGCTAGCTTCGTCTTGGCCGCACTACCCCAAATTTCAACCAGATATAGAAGTAATGGATTAGCAAACTGTTTTAATTTTATTTAAATGCCGATTGATCGTGTATTACATAATTAGGGTACAGGAGTCGATTCCTAGGTCGGGCAATTTGTTATTGGGTTTTTCTATCACGCATTTATCGGTAGCAACCCTAAGCCCGGGTTCGTGGTAACAGACTCACCATCTAATAAATGGAAGTTTACCCTTCGTATGAACGTGGATCCACGCGAGGCACAATCAATCTGCCTAGCCTTTTCCCAACTATATTGGGATCGGCTTCCAGTCTAACCGGATGCAGCTGAATACCAGTATTTTACATGGAGAGACTTGTGGAGGTCAGATAGGCATCTGACCTCCACAACTCAGTAACAGGGTATTACGATACCATCCACGCGAGACACAATGGCTTTTTAATTGTTTCTGTAATTACCAGCCATACGAAGGGTTTAAACTTTGCCTAACCTTTCGGGGAATACAAGCGTGATGTTATGTAATGTAACTAATTAAACTGAATAATTAGGGAAGTTTCTCAAAGGAATGAATGAATGTCGATAAAATATGGGTCTTAGTAATCTTAAGCTAAGAAGCATCATTTCTCTTAATTTATCGTTCGTTCGGAGACCTTTTCATTAAGCAATAAATAAGATGGATTGAAGGAAAGCAATCAAGTACGATTTCAATTATTTTCTTCCTTAACTTTCACTTCTTTCATAACAATAGTTATATTCATTTAATCAACGCAAATCAAATTGCTTCGTCTGAAAAGCCTACTTGAAAGCGATGAAAATTAAATTCACTTTCAACAGGTACTTTGACTGTTCAATCTCCCTGAAGCCAATTCAGAAGTCATAGACTCAAAATACACTTACATTATATACCATTTAGAGACTGTAAACATTTTATTCTCCATTTAGCATAATATCGATACGAAATTGAGAGCAGAAGTGCTTTGTGCCCTGTTTGAAGACTAAACAACACTAAATTGAAGTGAAAATTAGCAATTCGCTGTAGGCAATGAGATTTTACAGTCTGTTATTATTTAGTGCTGTTGGATACTACGCTACAAGTACTATTAGAAGCATTTTTTCAAATTCAAAATATTTAATTTCACATAAACTTACATGGGCACTTATGAAATGTTAGAGAGCAGTGGTGTCCCAGTGGTAACGGCCCCGACATACCAAGTTGTAGGTCGTGGCTTCGAACCTAAAGCAGGCGCTTTACTTTGTGTAAATAATTTCATCACCACTGCTCTCAAAACGGTGAAGGAAAACATCGTGAGGAAACGGGCATGTCTTAGAACCAAAAATTCGAAGACATGTGACATCTACCAACCCGCACTGGACCCGCGTGGTAGATTACGGCCCACTCCCTCTTACAGAGAGGAGGCCTGTGTCCCAGCAGTGGGAACATTAATAGGCTGATGATGATAATGATGATGAACCAAAGCACCTTTGGTTCGGAATTTACTAATATTTTGAAAAAGGAATGAAAAAGTAAATGAATTTTTACTTATTAGTAAGGTAAAAATTGCATAAAATGGGTTTACAGTATTGTTATAATAAATAACAAAAATGTAGTACACTTTCGATTTAAACGCAGTTTTTAGACTTTCCATAAGTCTCACATCATAATAATAGGAGAAAAATACTAACACACGTCCCAAAATCCCATCCACAAAAATACCTAAGTTAAAAAACTATCCTGAACGATACCTTTATTACAGCAATAACGTATTCTTCATGTGGTTTCCGACGATGGTGAACTCTTTCTTCACGACCGTATCGGAAGATACCAGTTTTTGTGAGAAAATCGTCGCTAACATCACTCCTGTTCAACTTAATGTGAGGAAAATGTACCTATATTTATTTTAAGTAAACACAGAGACCCAAAGTAAAAAACAATACTTGAATTCATTTTCATATTCTCCGCCAAATTATTCTTCTGACTTGTAAGTTCCACGAATCAGCCTTTTCATTTCGAAATCACTACTGCAAGATTTACTCTGTGACCCCGTGTCCTAACTAAAAGCGACCGTCGGCGTCGTCGCGAGAGTACGCGATCGGCGCGTTCGTTTGAATAATTATGACATTCAAAAGCGACTTGATTGTTCGCGCTAGTACGTCATATTCATATAAAAGAGCACGACTTTTGCGTACTCGCGCGATGATTGCTTTCAGTTAGGACGCAACCTTCGAGTCAAAATAATTTGTATAATATTTTGACAACTGTGGAACCAATTTTACATTATCCACACATAAAACAACGCCATCTTCGCTTACCTCATAATCAATATCATTTTCTGTTTCCAGGAAACCTGCATAGACACAAACCCAATGAACACCATCTACTCTGGCTTAGTCTTCTCTCTCTTCTTCACCATCGTCAACATCGTCATCATCGCCGTGTCTAACTGGAGGAGGACTCTCATGATAGTCACCTTCATCATCTCAGGAGTCTGCTGTATCCTGGTGGATATGGTGCGCCAGCCTGCAGCCAGCATGGTGATCTTCATTGCCATCCAGCTGACCGGCATCTGTATCGGGAGTGTGGGGTCTTATTATGTTGATTTGTTTCCTACTTCTTATAGGTGAGTATTTTATACAAGGTGGAGACGACAATAGAACAATAAATTAAATTGCGCGGGGCGATGTTCCCATTCTGCATACAAAAATTCAATCGAATATATTCAATAGTTTAGTCAATATAGCTAGTAGAAGATCGGAAAAATCCATAGTAGGCTCGGGGTATTCCGTTTATCCACCCCAAAAAATCCACCCTAAAGTATTCGGAAACGTATGTCCGAGAATCCACCCTAGGCCTAGTTGGATAAATGGAATTAGCTTGGCTTAGGGTGGATCTGCGGCGGCATACGAAAATATTTAAAATGTTTGAAAATCTCATTTTTCTAATTTCTATGCTAAGATTTATTTGACAGTTCCAAAATACTCTTATGCATTAGTAGTGCTAGTATTTTCATTTATTGTTGAATTGTAGTCTCCATATTGCATATGATTCTTTATATTTTTGTGGCAATCAGACATATTTTTTTGTGGCAATCAAGCATATTTTTTGTGGTAACTTACTTGTCGTGTCTATGATTACACCGACACCATACCCTTTAATATAGATACACTGCTTGGTGACAAAAAAGGAATGGTGGTACCATAGATACCACTTAAATAGGTGGTACTCCCACCTTCCCAAAGATATACAGGAAAAGATTAGGGAAATAAGAGCTGATTGACAAGGAATAGTGATAAATAATTATAGGCTATAAGTATCTTTATTGGTGGAAAATGTCTATGTTTTTAGGTCACAAAAAAGTTGTAATTAATTTATATAAAAGAAGTTCCAAAGAAAAACGATTTCATTGCAGATTTATCTTGACATAAGTTGTAAGCGTCAGCTTTAGGATAGCTGAACACTCAGATAGGCAGTTGGTACGTTGCCAACCTATCAAAATTACTTAAAAATAGATCTTAGAAGTTTTCTTATCTTTTGGCTGTTCAAGGATTTAAGTTGTCTGGCTGAGATCGTTGAGTATGATAAGGCCAGTTAAAACTATTTCACAGTTTCTCTTTACTTATCTTTAATTTATTTTAGACGAATCTACAAAATGGATGCATTATTTTTTTGTTATGTATTTTCTGGTGTACAATAATAAAGTATAATATAAATAGAGTTAAATGAAATAATGAAATAAAAAGATGTTGATTTCTGGTAAAACTCCTAAAGAGACACTATTACAAGTGTGTTACCTTAGTGGTTTTTGATTGCTATCTATTATCTAATCCTGTGTTCTTTGTATATGATATTTAAATAAAAATAAAAAAAATAAAAAAAAAGTACATAGCTTTATGATCAATATTTTAAAACTACATATTATGGCGTCTGCATTTCTTAGCAGACTGATCCCTAAAAAGAAACGCGAAAATAAACTCAAAGGCATGCATGGTCCCTTTACAAGTCAAAGCATTAAGTGTTGACCTTAAGAGGGTAACTAGTAGATACCAGCTGCATGAGAGCATAGCATGCAGTAGACAGAGACTGCTATGGGCTGATGATGACGAAATTCCCCCAATTTCTTTTGTCTCCACCAGGGGCTTAGCATCCAGTCTCGGCATGATGTTTGCGAGGCTCGTGTGTCTCAGCGGAGTGAACATAGTCGGCGCCACCATCATTAATTACTGCCGGATCACTTTCTACTGCTGTGCCGTATTTGTGTTCAGTAAGTATTTTTCTCAAATTGAAAAAGATGAATGGCTTTTGTGAAGAATGATATGAAAGAAAAAAAAGTGAAGACGTTACGGTTGATAGAAGAAGAACGTCTTGTGCCGACCCCAATTAACATGAGACAAGGGCAGGAAGTTGATGAACTATTTCTAAAATTAAATAGTTTACTGATTATGAAAAAAACAAAAGCAAGAGATGTAGTCAAACAAGTCCTCTCAGTAAAATGGAAGTTGGTTGGTCATTTACAGACAGTAACAGATGGTGGTCACAAAATGTGACAAATTGGTACCCGTCATACTAAAAAAAAAAGACAAGGTAGACCACCGACGAGGTGTAGCGATGGCCAAAACTGGCACAATGTAGAGTAGTAGGAGACATTTGGACGAGGTTTTTACCGAACAAATACTAACATGATCAAGTGTACACTTCCAAATACAACTTACTAACAAATAAAATAAGAAATAAGTTTACGCATACAACTATATTTTTATGTTTAAAAAATGTAAAGGATAAATAAAGCTAAATAAACAAATAAATATTTTCCCTTTACTTAGTTTAGTCGAAAATAGTAGGTACTCTAAAAAGGGAGTCAATTCATCATTAAAAATCGTACTTCTCTGTTGGTTAACAGTTTTATAAAACTGATAAACTACCCACTTGTTAAAAATCATTATACATAATAATTATCTTGATTGCTAGATCAAGTTAAGAAGACCAGTTTCTGTACGGGAGTGCATTCTACGCATCAAAGACATGACGTCATACAAATCCTGCATCTCGCAGTTAGAGTTTACCGGGCGGTAAACTCTCGACATAATATAAAACTATCCGAAATCAACTTACGAGCAGTTGCCCGCCAGACATAGCAGCCGTCTGGTCGAAGGATCCTCCCTTTTCTATGTTGGATGAGTGAACTTTACATCCTGTTCCTCAAACCACTAAAAACTAACCCATAATTTTGAATAATTTTAGTAAATTCATATTCACAGTTCATATAAAATCTTAGATATCGCTCACACTCATACCCTTTCACGTTCCTCCTTTCGCGATAACCTTTTATATATTTTTATTTAGTAGGTATAATGCTAATATCCATTCATAATTTTCTTTCCTAATTAAATTTTATGTTTTCCTGTTTATTTTAAATAATTACAATGTTGTTAGGTAAACGCTGTGTAGTGTGTATACCTATAATAGGCATACATACCAGTACTTATATTATGCTATTTTTGTGTGTTTCGACTTAGGAGGTGCAGGTCGTGGGTTCGAACCCTAGCAGGCGCTTTACTTTGTGTGAATAATTTCATCACCACTGCTCTCAAAACGGTGAAGAAAAAACATCGTGAGGAAACCGGCATGTCTTAGAACCAAAAATTCGAAGACATGTGACATCTACCAACCCGCACTGGGCCCGCGTGGTAGATTACAGCCCACTCCCTCTCACAGAGAGGAGGCCTGTGTCCCAGCAGAGGGAACATTAATAGGCTGATTATGTGTTATGTGTGTAATGCTGTTGGTTTACCAAATAAATAAATTGGTTTTCTACCACCTGTTGTTGTTCGTTTTCTAATTTTGTTATGCAACACATTTTTTTTTACCCATCACCACGAAAAGTAAAGTCAAAGAGTCAAAGTCAAGTCAAAGTCAAGTCAAAGTCAAGTCAAAGTCAAGTCAAAGTCAAGTCAAAGTCAAGTCAAAGTCAAGTCAAAGTCAAGTCAAAGTCAAGTCAAAGTCAAGTCAAAGTCAAGTCAAAGTCAAGTCAAAGTCAAGTCAAAGTCAAGTCAAAGTCAAGTCAAAGTCAAGTCAAAGTCAAGTCAAAGTCAAGTCAAAGTCAAGTCAAAGTCAAGTCAAAGTCAAGTCAAAGTCAAGTCAAAGTCAAGTCAAAGTCAAGTCAAAGTCAAGTCAAAGTCAAGTCAAAGTCAAGTCAAAGTCAAGTCAAAGTCAAGTCAAAGTCAAGTCAAAGTCAAGTCAAAGTCAAGTCAAAGTCAAGTCAAAGTCAAGTCAAAGTCAAGTCAAAGTCAAGTCAAAGTCAAGTCAAAGTCAAGTCAAAGTCAAGTCAAAGTCAAGTCAAAGTCAAGTCAAAGTCAAGTCAAAGTCAAGTCAAAGTCAAGTCAAAGTCAAGTCAAAGTCAAGTCAAAGTCAAATCATTTATTTCAAATAGGCCCTTGAAGGCACTTTTGAACGTCAAAATTTACAAAATATAGTATTGATTCTACCGCCCCTTCTAAAAGGTAGTTTTCGTATGGAGAAGAATGGGCAAGAAACTCCACCGTTACTCTTTTAAAATGTTTTACAATATTTTGTATAGGTACATTATTTATATAATTATATGTGAAGACGATGCACCTAGAATAAAATTATTGTATAAAGTAAAAAGAATTTAAAGTGGAGCAAACGACAGATAAATTAATTATGTGGTAGATACACGGTGTTCACATATTCACAAACATTGTAAAGTAGAAAAGCAGACAGGCAAAACTAACACTGATAAATAATTTGTTATTAAGGAAACATTACATAGGAGCAACGGCTGCAATCCCGAATCATACTAAGGCGGTACTACAAAACATAGAGTGCGCGGCACGAAAGAAACCGGCGGAAAATTGTGGAACTACAATTTTTTTATGCAATGTGACGCAATGACATAGACACTAGCGCCGCGTCAATTAGACTTCAGTGGAGGCGTGTACTCTTAACAGAATAAAGTTCAAATTCAAATCGCGGTCTCATTGCAGCGACAGTCAATGACAAAAACTTCAAAAATGTAGGTACATCCCAATTTTCATAACTGTGCGCCTGTCAACGTCAAAATACTGTGGAGACGATACGAGTTGTGTAGACCGTATTAAGAGGCATCGGGGCACTGAGGAGGTAGCCGGGTGGGTGAATTCAATACTAACAACCTACGATTTTGATAGCGCACAGTTTTTTTCAAAATTGAGATATAAATCAGAGGTTTTGACAGATTGAGACTGGAAGAATCCGAACGATCTTAAAAATACGGAAATTCCCCTTGTGGTGAAAATAGGACCTAACTCCCGTTTTCTTGTTACAGGTGGGATATTAGCAGCATTATTGCTTCCATCGGAGGCAAAGGCAGGTCCTTTGGAAAAGAAATAGGCTGTGAAAGTAATTTATTTTCTGGATTAAGTATTTTTTTATTAAACATTGTTAAGAGCAGAAATTTGTTGTAATTTTTTTTTCCCTTTTTTGTTAGTTCAAAGCCATCTTTCAAAAAAATCATATATACCAAGAGAAATAATATTATAACTACCATTTAATTTTTTCCTAAAGCAACACTTAAATTCGTATTATGTAATTCACCTGGTAATTTTCAGGTAGATTTAATTTTGTATTTGTATACTGTTGTAACTAAATATGTAGTAAAATATAGTTATTAAAAAAAGAAAAGATTAGGCTGAACCTAACCTTTCCTTTTTTAATAACTATATTATTACGACACAACTTAGATGTAGCATCGGCAAAATTCGTAAAACTGATCACCATCTGAATTGAATGCGCCTTCCAAAACACCAATATTTATTACTATTATACATACAACTATATTTTTATTATTTCGTAAAGATAATTTTATCACCTAAAGCATTAGGTGATAAAATGATCTTTACGAAAACGCATTAACAAAATATACAATCGTAAAATTGAAATGAATGAAATCAAATTTTAAAATTTATGCTACATCTAAGCTGTGTCGTACTGTACTTCATAATTTATTCATTAATTCAGCTGGAATACTCATTAGTAGTTTTGTATATTTTATAATTTTTTACTATTTAATTGTACCTAATTAGATAGTAAAATATCTATACTTATTTGTATACATGACCTATATGTTGTCAAGATTCTATGTGATGAGGCAATACTTTCAGCGGTTATTTGGAAAATACCCTTTTACATCCATCAAGCACGTTAAAATAGGTCACGCTTTACGTTATTTAACTAGGTTACGTTCTTCTGACCACCCTTTTAGGAGCCGTCAAATTTTAATATAACTGCAAAAATGTTCGGGAGAGAGCTTATCTTGAAAACGTTATGGCTGAAATTCTGGTAAGGTATTAAAATAGAATAAACTTCAAGCTAGTGAAACAGTTTTGTGACATCATATTTTTGGGGCGACATTATGAATTATGTAAGTTTAATATTAATGTAGATATTTAAATACACCTAAACCTTCCGGAATACATTCACTTAGTGACAGTGAAAACCACAACAAAATCCGTTGCGTAGTTTAGAAAAATAATGCGGTCTTACAAATAGTGTCTTTATTTATAATTGTTTATTGAATACAAAGTCAATCATCATGTTCCCACTGCCGGGACACAGGCCTCCTCTCTGTGAGAGGGAGTGGGTTGTAATCGACCACGCGGGCCCAGTGCGGGTTGATAGATGCAGTCATATGTCTTCGAATGTTTGGGTCTAGGACATGCCGTTATCCTCACGATGTTTTCCTTCACCGTTTTAAGAGCAGTGGTGATGAAAATTATTTACACAAAGTAAAGCGCCTGCTTGGGATCGAACCCATGACCTACAACTCGTAAGTAACCGTTACCACTGGGACACCACTGCTCTACATCGAAGTCAAACATCGTGAGAAAACCTGAACTTATAGTCAATACAAGTACACGATAATGGTCACGTAGCACGACCGTTTCGAGCGCCGCCGTCCAAGTAAATAAGTCTGACATCGCCAACCCATCACGAACAAACGTGCAGATTAATGCTCGTGCCTTCTCTATATAAGAAGAAGCCTTAGCCTCGCAGTGGGATCATAATTGGCTGATATTACATACCTACGTATCATCATAGCTACATTTATAATTGTAACTTCTATGGTGTACATAATAAAAAGTATTATATATATCTGTTCATTATTATACTACTATACCTCATCAGCTTGCTCCATTTTACCTTAATATTATGAGTCTCGTCTTACTGCATACTGGTCCTGATTGCCTGTTTTACAACTTTTATAACAGTCTCGCCTTGCATGCCGACACATTTCCTTGTTCGACTTAACTTTCTCTTGATGGAAAAACTTCATGTCATCTTGTTTTGTCGCGTGTAGAAAGTAGGATTGCAATCCTGAAGTTTTGTAATTGTGTGCTTGTGTGTGGTATACTAATATTCAGGTACAATGTCACAAAGATCTTTTGGCGCTTCAATGACATTGACAGGAGGGCGTTGTTGCTTTTGTGAAATTGTATTGTAAATTAAAAAACAAAACCCGACTGCAAAAACAGACAACTGAAAAGAGAAAAACAAGCATTATAATCTATAGAATTTTGGTATCGCAGGCGGGGACAAACAAAAGTTACACCATATTATAATTATGTATTATTATATTAGTTTAACCCCGCCCCCGCCTGCGATACCAAAATTCTATAGATTATAATGCTTGTTTTTCTTTTTTCATTTATGTGTTTTTGCAGTCGGGTTTATTGTTTTTTAAATAATTTTCTTTATTTCGAGCTTTTAAGTTTTATGAATATATCTTAATTTGGAATTAACTCATTACTAGCTTTTATTTGATACCAATATTGTCGTAAATTATTAAAAAAAAAAAAACTTCCCCTCCCTTTTTTTGTATTTAATTTTGCAGATGCAATATATAAATATTATAAAGCCTATGTCACAATTAAGACGAATTTAATGACACCTCATAAAATCCTTCAAGCCGTTAAGGCTACAGAGCGTACCAAAGAAATATACATACATACATCCTCTCGAAAAACATTACCCTCCTTCTTTCTTGGGCAGTCGGGTAATAAGAAGGAGGCGTTAGTTCCCGTTTGGCAAAAGATTCTTGTTCAGCTTTAAAAAGAAAATGACAGGGATCATACACATCCATGGAATTGATTATGTACTATAGACAGGGTGAGGTACATCGACGCGCAACCTGTTACCATGGATTTATAGTTTGACCGAGACTGCTAGGTAAGCACTAGGAAGTGGTGAAGGGCGGGCGTTTTGGGGGACTGTTTTATGTAATTTTGACGTTCGAAAAGTGCTGATTCCCAGCCTAGTTTGAATAAATGACTTTTGAATGTTTTGAAATTGAATTTGCTGTTGCGCACTTCTTAGGAATGCGCGGCGAGGTGGGGGGCAGCGTTGACGAATGAGCGGCGGACAGCACCCCATTGCGGTCTTTTGGTTTAGGTTAGGTATGTACAATATAACATTGTTTCCAATATTACTGCGTTAGGCATGCTATCGCTATGGCCGCTCGGACAAGACTGCGAGTGCGCACTCCCTCTACCGCGCAACCCCCACCATAGCACGCAACTGTAGTAGATACATCATTCTGGACCCAAAAAATGTATGGAACAGCAATTTTTTTTTTATTACTTACCTACGAAATATTTCAACACATTCAAGTACTGAAACCTTGGTAACAGGTTGCGCGTTGATATACCTTAACCTTGTATAGTCTATAGGCCTTGTACCCATCAAACCTCACCAACTCGATAAAAGTAGGTAATAAAACAAAATTAAATGCAATCTTTCCACATCAAAACGTAAATTACGTATCAAAACCAGCATGAAAGATTGAAAAGAATTCCATATATTCAGTGCTTTAAATGGAAAGCACTGCCGATACTCCACTAGATATACTCCAGAATTTCTGAAGCTATTTTATAAAATATAAATGTATTTCTCACGTCGCACGTCACGCCGAAGAATTCCTAAAAAGAAGTGACTGTAAAATATTTGTGGCAAATGTTTTAACAGAAGAGTTAGTTGGGCGAGTCTTCGAAAAGTGGAATTTTGTCTTTTTAAAGTGTTTTCCATTACGTGAAGTAATGGAAAACACATTTTTTTTGTAAACCGTGTTTGTGCTAGTGGTGCTATCTATTCTACTTGTATTCCATTTAAATACATATTATTTACATTTTAAAATATTTCTTAAAAAACAGATATAAAAAAACATTTAAAAATATAAAAAATAGTCGCCCATCGGCATCAGGAACAGGGTCCAAGATGCCGGTGGTCAGGGCTCTAGATAGAGGAACCTCCTCACTATGCGTGCCGTGTCTAGGAGTACTGCTTTCTGAATCAAGCTCTTGACCCAGCCGCGCAATGAGAGCCTCCTGAGGTGTTGGTCGAGGCTCTCCGCTATTAGGCCATTAACCGTCACGATTATAATTAAAAGGTTGGTGATCTCTTTACACAAATACACGTGCTTTCCTTCGCTATGTGTGACCCTTTGTTTTTAAAATTTATTTATTAATTTTTATTTAGGTTATTTATTACTTACCTAGTACATACCTATGTTATGTCTGGACAAAACACGAGTGTTTTTTGTTTTCAAATGAGGCACATATACTTTTCGGGGTTGTGAAGACAGATAGAACTTGAACAAGCAATGATTAGTTCAAAACAACAATTTTAGTAACTTAATCAACTTGAAGTAACTTAGGTAAGTCGTTCAAAATTCTCAACTTAAAGTACTTATAATTTTCTGCCCCGTTATGGTTACAACCATAACGGGGCAGAAAACTATAAGTACTTTACACCTTTAACGGTTTTTGTTAAACTCCTGGTAAGCATAAGCCTAACATAATCAGTCTATAATATTCCCACTGCTGGGACACTGGTTTCCTCTTTGTGAGAGTGTGTGTGTGCTGTGCGGAATAGTAGATGTCACATGCATTTGAATTTTTGGTTCTAGAACATGCCGGTTTCCTCACGATGTTTTCCTTCACCGTTTTGAGAGCAGTGGTGATGAAATTATATATTTATACAAAGTAGCCTACTTGAACTCGTAAGTGGGGCCATTACCACAGGGCCACCCTTGCTCTCCATAAGTCTTAGTAAGGACTTGATTAATCACAATTTTATCAGCTTCAACGTCATCATCATCATCTTCCCGCCCTTGTTAATGGTACGTGGGGTTGGCGCACCACGTGTTCGTCTTCCTTTCTCCTGTCAACCGCCACGCTATCATTCACTTGCATCGTGAACATGCATAAAATATTTCTTTTAAAAACTTTTCTGATAAATATTCTAGATAAAACGATGTTGAACTACTGAACGTAAACACAAGCACTTCACAGCACAATGTAAAGTTTGCATATATTGCATTCATGAATGGAATGTCAATTTTCAACGAGCTTAGTATGGTGACCATGAGTTCTGTAGAAAACAAGGTTAGTTCACAATTTTTTGTATGTTGGTAATTTATTTTAAGGACGATAATAACTTTTTGTTTTCCGCAAAGAATGCTATCATCAAGCAAGCTTTCCCCGAAGGGGTTGACAAAAAATTACACACATCAAAAAAAGTTTGCGATCAGTTTGAAAAAATGAAATCTTTTTTGTTAGGGTAGACAATATTATAATTTCTGCTTCTTTTTAGATTCTTTCAAGCAGTGTATTTCTATTTAATAAAAGATATAACGTAAACACTTTTACCTGATAATGTTAAATTTTATAAATATATCAGCTTTTGCTAGTAATCACAAACTTTTTTTGATGTGTGTAGGTTAGGGTAGTATTTCGCTATTATGTTAAAGAAACGATTCTTCTTCTTAGCGTATCGATGTTAATCTAAATAGACTCAGCCCAAAATTCGGCTACGTGTTTGGCCCCATCACTAGCGTCCATCAGTTCCTGTAACATGCAGCTGACAGGACACGCAGGATATGACATTAAGAGTCCTATTGTTCATGGAACAGCACCACATTTACACTCCAAGGCGGAGTCGTCTATGAATCTCCACCTGAATAAATTTTCCTTGCTTCGGCCAATTTGGGTCCGGAGTCTGTTTAAAGACTTCCAGGTTACCCAAGGCAACTCATGTCCAGGTGGCGTAAAGCCAATCCCTGTATATGAGCCAACACTGGATGGTTTTGAATAGTACACAGACATTGTTGTGCACAATTTTGAAAACAATAATTCAAATCTGTTTCGAGCCAGCACCTTAGTTGATTGGTTTTTAACGCACAGAGTTGGCCCTCATAACTTTGCAACAGGAGAAGGACAATCGTGTTCGCTCTCAACACTTTTCTAAAGCTACGCGCGATACCGCAACATGATTGTCCCATAAACAAAGTAAGGCGTCTAGGAATAAATATGTGCCGAATATGGAGTGAGTTAGAGCGAGACTACATATATTATTTTACAGACATAATTTACTTTCGTTTGTTATTATTTCGGTCAGTTGAACTATGACATTGACCTCGGTGCTTGTTGAATTAATTTCTTTCTGATAAACTATCACAATATTAGTGTTTGTTTCCGTTATTTCGAGAAAAAAATAACAAATTGACAAAGGAAAATGACTTTAAAAACTTTTTAAGTGTGGTGTGTAAAGAATATCGTATTATAAACTACGAATCAAGGAATATCTATAGTTTTGGCGCGCAAATTCTGTGCAAATGGAAAGAAAACAAAGGATCGCCGCTGCGTGATTGCAAGTACTTCATTGAATATTTGTCTTCTGTTACTTGTACTAATTGGATTGTAAAGAGTAGACCGCTGACTAAAAGTTTTGAATTTAGGAAAACGTACATTATGTCAGCTGTCCTCTCAAGGAAAAACTAACACACCTCGAAATTTGGGCTGCAAGGCTTACGTTGATTTCACGTATAAAAAAATAAAATAAAGATACAATTCGAAACGACGAGAATTTAAAACATGGACTAAATGTGATCGTAAAAAATAATTTTATACATTGCCACAAAACTGAAGTAGCCAAAGCCTACAATTTACTGAAATGCAAAGAAGACACAAAATTTATATTTATTTATAAACAGACAAGAAGAAAAGAACAGAAAATACGTACAAAGGTGGTGCTCATTTCTAAAGAAATCTCTTCCAGCATACCTGCGATAGGACAGGTACAAAGAGTACAAAGAGATGTAGACACCGTGTGTAAGAGTAGAGAGAAATTAAAATACATAAAATCAAAACAATTCACTTAATAAAATAAAACTAATAATATGAGAAAATACTTACTTACTTACATACCTAGGTACAAATAAATATACATACTTCTGAAAAACATACTACATACATACTTTCTTATATCAGAAAGGAAATGCAACAGACACGCGCCGACACTCTATAAATAATATCATTAGTAACCATGAGTTAATTCGTAACAGCTTTGTCCATTACAAAATTCATAACATACTTAAAAACGGGGACGCAAAATATTGCGGCTCAACGCTTAGAGCGTTGGTTCATACACAGATATTGGCTTCACGAAAATTCATCAACATACTTAAAAACGGGGACGCATAATGTTGCGGCTCAACGCCTAGAGCGTTGGTTCATACACAGATATTGGCTTCACGCGTCCAGGTGGGGGATCAGAGATAAGAAAGCACTATCTCGGCACAACTTCAGTCTCCCTTTTGGTCGTTCGCTAGTGAGTGGGATGACACTCGAACAACGATTTATACAAAATGGATATTTATAATGACCACTTTTGGGAAATACATCTGTAATAATAATTATTATAAAGTTGAAGATATTGTATGGGTGAAACCGCGGGGCGCAGCAACTCTAAAATATATTTAATGTTGACGTGTAAATTGGGGACTTTGTAATTATATCATCTTTCTATAAACAGCTGATGACTTCGTGTAGATAACGTATTGTTTCGTTACACACAAAGGTATTGTGAAAAACGAAAAACCTGCAATAAAGAATCCTGAATGAACAAGGAAAGCAGCATTTCATCTTCAAAGCTATAAAGGTGTTCAAACCACTTTGAAAGTATAGGTTCTATTGAAATACTCGAATAAGTTCAGGAAAATATCAGTGAAGTGTGAAATCAAAGAAAGTTTCATTGCTTTTGGAGACAAAATATCGATATTGGAAATCTGTTCAAGATGTGATGAGACTTTTTTATGTCACAGTATCTTTTTACAAATTTTGGATGCAGTACAAAGAGGAACAACATTTATTAGGGTGAATGAGACAAAGTTTGTTTTATAATTGTACAAGAAAATTATAATTATAGCAGATTGTATTAGTAAGGTATATTTAAAATTGTGGTACAGACCATCGTATCGTAAACGCGAAAACAAAATATGTCCCAAGGGAAATTGTAAATGCACCTTGGTACATACGAAATGATGACCTCCACCGGGACCTAAAAGTTGAGTTTGCAGTGAGAGCAGAAAGTTGCAGAAGCTTACGAAAAGAGACTTCATCAGCATGTGAACGTCGAGGTAATCCAGCTTCTCGACCACACAAACATAGTTAGAAGACTAAAAAGAACAAATCCGTTCGAACAAGTGTTTAGTGTTAGTGAATAGTGTAAAGTACAAAAGTGCCAAAAAAACACAAGGACGAAGTGTATGCGCTTTAATAGAGACAATAAGAAAAGTGCTATCACATTCTTAGTAAAGACAATTTAATAGTTTAGGTTATAATTAAATTACTTATTAGTCTATTTATAAGGCTAGATTTTAATAAGATTAGGGTTCATCCTGTTGTGGAATCCTAGGACAAGGGAAAAAAAAATACTGTCCCAAACAAAACTTTATTACCTACTCGACTGAAATGTATGAACGGCAGATTTTTTTTTTTGCGATTACGATGTTTGTCTCATGGAAAAAGTTGTTCAGATTTATAGTCTGTCACACCCTGAAATATAAGCAGACCTTTCTGACACATGCTGTATTTAACAAACCGAAAATCTGTTCTGAATCATGTACCTAATATATATGGCAGCTGTAAATAATAGCCAATTCATTAATTATTTAATCACTGACATAAATCTTCACGATATGAATCGATCATACGCACGCCGCACGCACACTTTACTTAAATATATTAAATATTATTTTAATAAACTAGTTTCTTCCCGCGACTTCGTCCGCGTATTGTTCCTTCGTATCGCCTGCCTCAAAATACTTCGTTTTCGCCTTTCGCGTTCTTTAACAAACACGGTTATTGTGACTTAATAATAATATTTAGACGTATAGGCTTATAGCCTCGCAGACTTTTTTGTGGGTAATGATGACTACTTTAACCATGTAGTACATTCTTTTATTTATCGTCAATTTTTTTCGAAGCGCACGATAAATAATGACTTTTATGTGCATTTGGTTACGTTGAGTTATATTATTGCAATTATCCCAGGGCTCTATAAAAATAAAATACACTCATGTTACTCGCTGATAATATAGCTTTCTACAGCTGAAAACAAGATTTTTAATCAGTTAAGTATTTCTTGAGTTTATCCATTACAAACATACGAAAAATCAAATCTTTTTATATAAGTTTAAATAAAAGTAATGATCGGTTATATGAAAATAATAAGTGTAGAAGGGTGTTTAGAATACAACAGAATAGTTGATGTCAAGTCTTTAGTGACACTCACAAGAAAGACAGATCGATTGACAAATCATCAAAATCGGCCGACGCGTTTGGTCTATAGAGCACCACAAAGGAACAAACATACTACATATAAAGGCTGATGAACACATTACCTTCTATTGAATCGCGCAGCTGGGTAAAATACAGAAAAAAACATAATTCTACCAAAACATGGTCTCCCATAAATATAGGATGGCGTCTAAAACTGTTTCTCGTGTATACATCTATGAAACTACAACTCAGTCCCCACTTTTTTGTAAACTAAAACATGTTGTACCTACTTTAATACTGTTTTCTTTCAGTTTTCAATATTTTCAGTAGGTTTTGACGTAGAATATTCTGAGACATGCAGTGCTTGAAAAGAGAATGATGATTCAAATACCGTAAAATGTAGGTACTAGTTGACAAATTATTTTCTAAGTCAGTCTTTATTTGTCTTTTTTGCACTTAATTGCTACGTCAAAATAGTTCTAATAGCTTCAGCCGTTTTTATTTTAAATGACTTGCTTAAAAAGGCTTTCGATAGGTCCGTTTTTGGCAAACCATTTTGAAGTCAAAATAGTTTTTTTTTTAAAGTACTTGCTTACATCATAATGGTGCTATATTTTGCACCTTGAGCCCTGCTACTGCCTTGGTTACTAGCATATAATATTCTAATCACGCCATCAGCAAGTTATACATATATATTGTCACTAAAGAAAGTTACTTATCCCATTATTATACAAAGTTTATACCTAGCAATACTAAAGGACATCTTCTTTCTAAGTAACAATGTACTTAGAAGTTATATGAACATTAAAGTGGCCAGTAAATCCAGGTCACGTCAGGCTCAAGAAGAACCTAAAGTACTAAGAGTACAACTGTAAAGTTTCTATTAAAGTAATTATTTGAGTTGGAAATTACAAGAAAGGGGGAATCAGTTTATACGAGCGTCAACTGCAAAATTACACATTGGCCCCCCGCTTGACCGTTACAGTGGACATCAGGTGGGCATAACAATTAAAATTTTATTGTGTCTCGTTAATGACAGCTGAAGGTCTATTAACTTTTTCCTCCCATATTTTTTAAAAGACTTTAGTTTTCAAGTACCATTTCACCATTACCTAAACTCATAACGGTTGTCTGTCCCTGGGTCTTAGATCTTCCTTCTATTCTACCATAGATATTTAAATAAAATACACCTTACACATTCCGAGTTCTCTATTAAAATAGTAATGTATGTTTCCTTCAATACAATTTAGTATTCCCACTTGAATTCATGAATACTATATATTAAAGGGTTCTACTGTATTCCACAGTTATTCGCTATTCGCATTATAAATCATATATTTTTATTGAACCATTTCCCTCGTATTGGTCCCTGAATGGTTTCAATTTCAGTTAAACATTTTTACGGATCATTGAATGTTTTTGTTGTTGATTTTGGTTTATTTTCACAAAGCAATTAATAGAGAAAATGCACAAAGTTAAGAGAACAAAGGTATTGCTTATATCAACAAGAGCTGCGACAAGAGTTGGTTTTGACGGGTTTCAAGTTTTTTGAAATCCTGTTGCACAAATTTATGAAATACATACCGATTGTATTGCCCATTAACCTGTTTTTCTACCAAGTTGTACTTCTTTTATGATACTTCCACGTATAGTCTATTCCAAAAGTATCTAATCAAAGCGAGAACAAACCCTGTTCAGGTTAAATTCTTACCGAGTGACTGCGTAAGAATTTGATCGGAACAGGGTTACTTAAACACAGATATATGTGTTAGTGAGTATTAATGGGAATTAGTAACACATTTGTCTGTATTTAGAAAGTATTAACTTTTCCAACAAATATTGTTTGACTATCATAAATAAATTGTAATTGAATGATCATCCACGAAAATTGAGGTTATAGAATTAACATCAATTGAAAAAACTTAGGATTAAAATGTCGCGTTTATGTATTCAAATAATCAAATTAAAGCACTCAACTTGTTAGTGGCACTACAAAGTGGCATCCACAGGTAAGTTTTCTAATCTATTTGTTTACATTTTCATGAAATTCTTTTGGCACAGAACATATATTTTTTTGTGGAGGCGAAATAGCAAGTCTACCTAATAAATGAACTTTTCGATAAAGTTTCTGCTATAACGAGTAGCGAAACTTTTAGCCATTACAAGGTTACTTTTCAATCGCGAGTAAGTATTTACCAAACTGTCGAAATCAAGGTAGTTTCCAAATACTCTTAGGTACATACAGCTGTTGAAGTAAACTTCAAAAGAATAAATTGTTGAAGGGAAACTTACTAGAAATATGAAATTTTCTGCGAAGAAAACTTATAGGATATTGTTAGAAACTAGGTGAATATTAGATTTATCGTTTAGTAAGTAGGTTACAGACGAAGCTGATCAGCTCCTCTCTTCACTGTGTGACCAGGTTTTCAAGACCAAATTTGTTTTGTTACTCATCAGAGAGCAGTGGTGGCCCAGTGGTAACGGCCCCGACTTACGAGTTGTAGGTGGTGGGTTCGAGCCCAAGCAGGCGCTTTACTTTGTGTAAATAATTTCACCACCACTGCTCTCAAACGTCAGAAAACCAGCATGTCCTAGAACCAAAAAATCGAAAACATGTGACATCTACCAACCCGCACTGGGCCCGCGTGGTAGATTACAGCCCACTCCCTCTCACAGAGAGGAGGCCTGTGTCTCAGCAGTGGGAACATTAATAGGCTGATTATGGTTATTATACTCATCAGAGAGCTCATGAAAGGAAACAAAATTTATCTGGGTCGCTGTCGGTACGGTGAAGAGGACTTTATATTATAACAGGCGCTCTTTATTCAGGAGCTAGACTGATGAAATATTATAATTTTACCTTTTCTGCTGGATGGAATGGCGACCGCCTACCGAAAGACGTAGCATTGGTAGGTCTCTAAGGTCACCGATGACCTTGTGAAGACCACAGGAATCCGCTGGATGCGAGAAGAATAGAACCGGTGGAAGTGGCGGTGCTTGGCGGAGGCCTATGTCCAGCAGTGGACGTCTTTCGGCTGAAATGACGAGGATGATGATTCCTGTTCTACTGTTACGATTTTAAAAAGGTCGTTGTAATTAAAGACACATAATGAGAGTCTATAGGAGATAGTAATTATTTTGTGTAGTAGTAATAATTTTGTGTTTGAGTGTAGTAATTTTTTGGATAAAAGAAAAAAAAAGCCGCATTTTTTTCAATGGTAAATTTGACCGGGCTCTTTGGCGGGTGTTTACAAGTCATAACTTGATGACCCCTGTTGAAAATGTACCAATTTTTTATGGAATTAGATAATTTTGGTACTAAAAACGCGAATTTTAAATAGCAATAACTTTTTATTTTCAATAATAATAAGTTTTTTTTATTACTTTTCGGTAAGTGCCGAACAGTACTTATGTGCCCTTTACGGATCGGACAGGGTTTTTTTAACACAATAGTACGTTTCACTGGCAGCCTTCCGTAGGTTGGTTTGCGTTTCTTTAAATTTTCCACTATGACAGGTATACTACCAGCTTTTGCCAAATATCATCAAGTCATGCACAATACAGCACCCCTTATTACTTTTAAACCTTACCTGCAAAACTGCTAACCTCTTCAGTGAGAACTGGCGTGATATAATAGTGTTACATCTTTGAAAATCAAGCATAATACGAAACTTATTACAAACAGGCTAATTTAACACGCCGTACTGAAATCCTGTGGCAATTTACTGTAGAAGTACCCTCAAGATCACTTCACAAAACTGAATAATGCCATTTCTACCAGCACAAGTAGTCTCTATACTTCGTTTTGGCTAGCTTCTACCGCAAGTAGTTTTCCTCATTGTCATTACTACAATACTCTGAGTTTGTCGCGTGTGTTACTTTTTATGGCGCGCCCGCCACTTTAGTGCCACGATCACGTACCGGACGGCTTCTGTGGTACTTTTAGTGTTCGTACTATAGTGGTACGCTGAAAAAGGTTTATTTTCGCGACGTTGTTCAGATTTATGTGTCAGGGTATATGAGGATGTTTGTGTGTTGAGAAGAGGCGTTAGTGTTCGGGCAAGATCTTTTTTATGGAAGGGGTTGTAATGTCGTGAATTTGTAATATTGCTAACTTACAATGAGTTACATAACACATAATACCCGTTTATTTTATTCGTTTGTTGTTTTACCCAATAACAGAAAGACTGGGTGGACTACTTCTTGGCAAAACACACAAGTATGTGTGCAACTGTACAGTGGCTTGCCAACATTTTATTTAATACAGTGATGTACATTATACAATGGAATTTTCTTAAAATGTGTACTTTGTTAGTTTCACATTAAGTACATTTTCAATGCTTCTTTGCTCGTAGAACAGATGGCCGATGGCGCCGATCTGAAGTGGCGACCGCGTACTCGAAGACGAAGCGTTGGAAGGCTTCCCGCAAGATGGACCGATGAACTTGTCAAGGCCACAGGAATCCGCTGGATGCGGGAAGCACAGCATCAGTTGAAGTGGCGGTGCTTGGTTGAGGCCTGTGTTCAGCAGTGGACGTCTTTTGGCTGAAATGATGATGGCATTTTCAATTACAAAAGAAAAGAAAAAGGGTCTCCGAATTATTTCACCTTCAATATTTTATCTAAAAAATGAAACAAAAATGCTTTCGTTTTATCTGCGGGAAACCACATTAGATCCGAGTATCAGCCCGAGTGCTAACAAAGAGTCCTTTTACAACTGAAACTGAAAATTCTTTTGAGCTGAAGATGTTCAGAACTTCAGATTACACCCTATTGTGATCGATGCCGAGGTCAATTCATTCAGGTGGCACACCAAATGATGCATTCTGTGGAGTAGAATAAATTTACGTACTTTGGCAACCTTTGTGGGAATATATTGAGATGAAATATGCTGAACGAAAAAGGGTTTTTGAATAACGTATGAAGGTTTCTGAAAGAGTATTTTTGTTGGAGAGCTATTACAGAAAGTGAATTTAGTTTTCTGAAAAGTGGGTACGAGGTAATTGGGTGTGTTAAAGGTTTTTGAGAAATGAAATAAGTTTAAGGGGGATGAAGAGTGTAGTTGTTAGTTTAGCTAGAAATAGTATTCCAGAATGGAAAATATTAGACAAAACGTGAGGTTTCGTTTCTGGTTTACTTGGGACTTTTATTTATGTGAAAAGCGACTATGAAGATTTGAAATTGAAAACTACTATTTCGCTTATTTCACTCTATTTTTGATGCCATCTGATGGCGCGCACCAAATTACGTTACTCAACATTCTTTTTTTTATAAAAAGCGACTATGCAGTTTTGAAAATGAAAACTGACATGACATTCCAAATGGGCCGGTCGGCCTTCAAAACAGCTATTTTTGTTCGGCTGTCTGTGGTATTCGTTTCCTGGGGAGTAGAAATATAATATAATATACTAGATTCCGCCACTGGTTGCGCCCGCGTGATTTCTTTATAAATTATAGCCTAAATGTTACTCAGTGATAGTATACCTTAATACTGGTTAAAGAATTTAAAAAATCGGTCCAGTTGCTTTTGAGTTTATCCATTACAAACATACACTTTATAATATTAGTTTAGATAATTTATACATACAATAATACATAAATTATTATGTATTAAACCCTCAGGTCCTAAAGGTCAGTTTTAGTCAAACTAATTGTTAATTAAATTGACACCCTACGACAATTTTCCGTGTTATAGCCATTTTATACTGAGTCAAAGAATGTCAGTTGTGGGAATATACGGACAATATGAGTTGGTAGTCAATTTGCATAACAATTATTTTATGATTTTATAATATCAAAACGGAAACTTAGCTTAATAACCTAATACAATTAAATCACATTTATCCTTGCCAAACATACCTACTTTGAAGAACTAATTCTATCAAATCCACAAAGCCCAAAAATACCCTTTAGACCAAGATTATATTTAAGGTGGAACTAGTCGCGGGCTCGAACTCAATGGTGGGCATGGCCAAAAACCACGCTGTGTCACCTGGCATCGGGTCCGACAGAGATAGTATCAGTGATGAGCAGTTAGAAGCTGATCTACATGGACAACGTATAGTTCGCACGCACAGAAACACCGTACCGACCAATTTTAGTAAAACGAGCGCGTCAAAAATTACGAAAAGGCCTTTGGAAAAAAGGTTTTTCTGAAAAAACCACTGCATAAATCAATTACAAATAAAATTAATTGAAATTTTCGTTAATTTTTCTGTGTCGGTACGGATTTTGTTTTCGAGATTTCACACTTCTTGTATTACTTATTTACGCCCAAAGTTGCGTTAAAATTAGCAAGAAAAACGAATCTTTGTTGGCTCATAACTTTTTAATGGCTTTTTATTTTACTATTCTGCTTCCGTACAGACAATTTTAATAATGAGACCTAACGATATCATGTTAAACTTTGAAGGTACGATGTCAAACAGTGGAGTAAAACCCCTCCGAAGTTTGTATGGAAAAAATATCAAATTGTTTCACCTTAAAAACCCTATTTAGGGTAAAGTCAACAATTATGTTCTGTAAGCAGGTTTACCTAATTATTTGTGTGAAACAAACTGCCCCCGGGTAAAGTAGATGGTTATTCCGCGTATTTGCCAATTAAGGTAGGCACGGATTGTGTTTGTGTTTTTTTCTACTTATATGAAGCGACTTGCCATCGAGAATTTTTTCGCTCAAGAAACGTACAATATTGTAAGTCCCGTATCAGTACAACAACATAACACAACAACAACACAACACAACACAACAACAACAACACACAACAACAACAACTACAACTCGTTTTTAGTTACTAGCTCTACATCGCACGCGGTGGAATTAGATGCCTTAGTAGTTTCACATTTTCGCTTTTAAAATATGTTTTCTTTATTAGATTTTTGAGCAGTCTATCTTTTGTCACCGGGACGTCACATCGTTTTGAATAATCTCGTTTCTAGTTGCCGTCCCGTGACAGCTGTGGTGGACAAGCCTCATTCGTTGCCTTTGACGTTATTATGATCTATATATACTAAACTACCAAGCACCTACTTTGCCAATGCGTGAATTTAAAAGGCTTGAAAATCTCTCACACCCATCTCAAATTAAACGTATTAATAATAGGCTTAGAATGGAAAACGTGTGTAACGTTTGACATTTAAATAGAACGCAACAATTTACTAACGTTTTTCCATTAGGCCGTGATCAGACTAGTACTTAAGCATTTTTAATGTTTTCTTATTGCCTGAAATGTATGGGGCACTGGTGCCTTTTTTTTTTATCGCACACTAACGCCACCTTGTTAGATGTGTACAGCAGTTCCATACAAACAATAATTACTATGGCAGCTCAGCTCTGAAGTACATCCGTCTCGAGTTATTCGCCTTAATCTGTAACGCGTATTTAATTAGGAAAACTGAAAATATGAGTTACTTTTAATGGTTCTATATTATTTATGTCATAGTACAAACTCTAATGGACTCAACTTGCATCATATTGGCGTAAGTGGCATAGTGTGACATCAAGTTACACTTCACCGTAATAATGTCGTGAGTATTTTATTAACAAAACTGAAAATATTTGTGTTTCTTACTTAGGGAAAAGTGACTTGATGTCACACTATGCCCCTTACGCCAACATGACGTAGCTTGAGTCCAGATAGTGTTTGAACTATAAAATAGACAAGATAAGGGCGTAAGAAACACAAATATTTTCAGTTTTGTTAATAAAATACTCACGACATTATTACGGTGAAGTGTAACTTAATGTCACACTATGCCACTTACGCCAATATGATGCAACTTGAGTCCATTAGAGTTTGTACTATGAAATAAATAGTATAAGACCATTAAAAGTAACTCATATTTTCAGTTTTCCTAATTAAACACGCGTTACAGATTAGGGCGAATAACTCGAGACGGATGTACTTTAGAGCTGAGCTGCCATAGTACCTATTGTTTGTATGGAAGTGCTCTACATATCTAACAAGGCGGCGTTAGAGTGCGATCAAAAAAAAAAAGGCACCAAAATTGGGCATAGCCCTTTACGAAATTACAACTAATCAGCTCATGTTTGAATACGAAAAAATTTGGAATGAATCATGCGCACCTTACGGTCTAAATACAGGACTGCCCAAGCACAAGTGAATGACTGCTTTTTGCAGGTTTTGAAAACTGTCAGCATGTTAACCTTTGTTTTTTGTTATAGGGCTGGAAATCCTCATGAATGTCTTCCGCAGATTCTTACTGACTAAAACCACCCCGTTATTTACCACGTACACTTGCGTTAGGGGGATATGTGTGCTAATGCGACTTCCGCTGCCCCAAATTAGCACTTCAACCTAGGCCAATCTTGATTAGCTTTTTCAAGTCTTTAAGAGAATAGAATTCAATAGTTAAGGTATAAACTATGATAATCAGAGCACAGCTGCACTAAAAGTTTCCATACCACACAAAAGTTTTATGAGGTTTAGTTTCAATGAATTATTATGCTCTTCAGTATTAATCACAGTAGCTGGTTTCGTGGAAACCGCACAATTTTAAATTTTGCGGATTCAGAATTTCCCAGAAAATGCATTTTATTAAAGTGGTCGCTGGTCTCTACTGGTCCTTTTTAAACTGGTTTCATAATTAAAATTTTATCAGGCTGCGTTTTCCTTCATACTGCGGAGGTACACGGAAATTCAGTATGAACGGAATTTGATGTAAAATTTAATTCGATGACCCAAAGTGTGATTAGCTGGTCAAGTTTAGTCTTTCTAAAGGAGTTGTTCCTCTGACAAGTGACTTATTCCACCATGCTTGGCTGGATGTATTAGAGATGTCAAGAAGATGCAATTATTCTAGAGTGCGTTTCAACAAATAGTTCTTTTGCCGTAATGTTGGCTGCACTGTTTAACTTTAACAACGGACCAATTAGGTAGCGCCGCCACTGTTGTCGGACGAACAGCAATACGGCGGGCTACGGCGTTACCTAATTGGTCTATTGTTAAAGTGGAGCCAACGACTTTTGAACTATTTGATAAAACGCACTCTGATACAATAACCAGTCGATGTGCTTGTCACAATAACTTTCTTTCTCTTTCTTTCTTTATCTATGTATTATGTGAAGTGAGCTGTCAATAGTGTCCTTGGTATAAATGGTGGTCTGATAGCTTGCTTCAAGATCACTTCACCTAAGTTTTAACGTTGTGTTTTTACAGAATAGACCTGCAGCCACGCATAAGACTTCCTACGTAGGGATGCGAAGCTAGTTGCTTCTTCCGTGGCTTCTTCTTCTTTTCCACTACCTTTGAGCTACCTTTTACGACACCTACGTATTAAGGTTGGCCAGACCTTAGAACTGAATTCAATCATTGGTCCTAATAACACTGTTATTTGAAAATATTGTAAAAGTCAATTATTTTTGAAAGAGTAACGGTGGAGTTTCTTGCCGGCTCTTCTCCTTAAGAAACAACCATTTGGAACCGTGCTTCTGACGTTTCATAATTGCCCATGTAGGTTTATGTGAAATAAAATATTTTTAATTTGAATTTAGTCTAGTGGTCGCAAGTGCTAGGTACTGCTGAGCCAGGTTCTGGGTTCGAATCCCGGGTCGGGATGTGTTACTGGGTTTTTCTATTGGGAATTTCTCAGTAGCAGCCCGGAGTCTGAATTTGGGCCGGTTTATGGCAATAGGCTTACCCCCAACTACATGGGACTTAAACATAGCTGGCGAAATGTGGGTGTACTATAGGTATATCTCTAGCTGCCTAACCCTTTGGGGAATAAAGTCGTAATGTTGCCCCAACTAACATACGTTATGTAACTTATTCCATACAAACGCAGGCTTACCCAGGCATATTCTCAGAGCGCAGTAATGCACTTGATTGCGTTCCCCAGATTGAATTGTTCCGTGATACAATTGTCTCACTTCCTAGTTCCTGTTCCTAGCTGGAGCTAAGTTTAGCTCACATGTTCAGGCTGTAGGCGTCAATTACACTAACTGTTGTACTGTGTTCTGCGCGGCTGATATAGTCCAGTTTTGTGGTGACATTTATAGGGAGAGGCAGTAGAATTAATTTGTATAGTAGATACTTTAATGGATTTTCAACTAAAAAACACTACACGACATTTAATTAGAGTTATGGTTTCAAGAACCCAGAAATCGATAGAAAGGAGAAACAATAAATTAAATACCATTATTATAAATGTTAAATGAGAAACATATGAATATATAGAAAATATATATAGAAAATAATGATAACTGATATTTATTTCTGTAAATTGAAAAAATAAAACTCTTATACACGCCAATACTAGAAGCAAGTTAAGTAAGTATCTCTAAAAACTCAGTCAAACAGAATAAATTACAAATCTAGAATCTTATTGATCTTCAAATAAATTCCGCGTGTCACTAGTCAGTTTCCCTCAGTCGTCAGTTTATTTAATTCGCCAGTTTCGTTGATTAGTCAGTTTCACTGATTCGTCAGTTTTGCCGATTTGACAATTGCATTACCTCGACAGTTTCCAGTGTTTGCTAGTTTTCGTCAATTCGTCAGTTTTATTCAATTCGTCAAAGTCAAATAATTTATTTCAATTAGGCACATAAAAGGCACTTTACACGTCAAAGGTTTGTAAAAAAAAAAAGAGTTGATTCTATAGTCGCCCTTTCCAAAAGGTAGTTTTCGTATGGAGAAGAATGGGCAAGAAACTCCACCGTTACTCTTTTAAAATGGTTTTACAATATTTTGTATACATTAATTATATAATTATATGTGAAGACAATGCACCTAGAATAAAATTACTATACCAAAACTGGTCAGCCAAAGTAGAGTCGGTAGAAAACTGTAATCAATTACCTAGTCCGAGATTAAGTTAGATGATTATATCGTACACAAAATATGTTTGTTCGTCTATTTGGCCGATATGACCACATCAATATTAACTATGCGACGACTCATCTGAACTTGCGGATGATTCGTCGCCTTACAATTTTAAAAGGGTAACGTTTCATCCGCGGATGAAATATTTTGCGGATGAGTAGTCACCGAAGTCGATAAAAATGCTTGGCTTAATGCTGGTCCTGCTCCACAGCCACTTGGGCTCACTAGTTGAAATTATTGTATTTGGATGAGTTGCTACCCCTTTTCTTATTTTTAACCGACTTCCAAAAAGGAGGAGGTTCTATGTTCGACTTTATGTATGTTTTTTTTTTTTTTTTTTTATGTATGTTCACCGATAACTCCGCCAATTGTGGACCGATTTTGAAAATTATTTTTTTGTTTAAAAGGGTAAGCTCCCGAGGTGGTCCCATATAAATTTTATTAACTTTGCTTATATAGTTTTTGAGTTAGCTTCAATAATACATATTTTTCCCACTAAGTTTAATGGACGATATGATGATAATTTCCTGTCACTATTATTTATTGCAGTTAGTGGTATTGGATATTGTGTGGGGTAGGTACTACAACTAAAAAGTGAAAAATAAAAACTTTTTACAAAAAAAAATTAAACCGACTTCCAAAAAAAACCACTAGAAAGTGAAAAATAACTTTAATTTCGGAAGTCGGTGGCAAAAAACGAAAATTAAAAAACAAAGACACCGACTTCCGAAATTAAAGTTATTTTTCACTTTCTAGTGGTTTTTTTTGGAAGTCGGTTTAATTTTTTTTTGTAAAAAGTTTTTTTTAATTTTTATTTATATTATTTTTCTGACATTACGAACAACATGTTTATTTTTAACCGACTTCCCAAAAAGGAGGAGGTTCTCTATTCGGCCGGTATGTTTTTTTTTTTCTATGTATGTACATCGATTACGCCGCGGTTAATGGACCGATTCGCGTGATTCTTTTTTTGTTCGACGCAAAATAGCTGCCAGGTGGTCCCACAAAAATTTCTTTCAATTTGGTCCAGTAGTTTTTATTTTATAAGCATTATTGTTATTTGGACGATGTCATTTTGACGATACTTTGTATATTAGTATGTCGATAACTTTAACATTTCTAATCCGATTTGCGTAATTCTTTTTTTATTCGTTAGGGTACATATTCAAGTTGGTACCCTGGTCATCTAGTCAGCATATGATGATGGGATCCCAAGGAAATCGAGAAGAACACTCAATTTATAAGCATATAATATAACTGTTACGTTTCAGACAATATCATACAGTTTGTTCAATTATTTGCGTTTGATGATGATTTCCTATGGATGAGCTGATGATGGAAGGTACAACTCCTCAAAGGTTAGGAGTTCAGAGAAAATTCTTTCAAAATTATACGTACATGTGGATAGAGAATAGTATTCCTTGAGGCTATTAGGTTGAAGGTAAATCTCATTAACGTTTAGGTTTAATAGTGTTAAATGATGTGCTGTGATTGTTAAATAAATACTAAGCGAACACTTCACATCAAAACCACAACTAAAAAGTGAAAAATAAAAATTTTTAACAAAAAAATTAAAACCGACTTCCAAAAAAAAAACGAAAAAGAAATTCAAAGCATAGTTTCTAACAAAAATTTTTAACAAAAAAATTAAAACCGACATACTACAAAGTGAAAAATAACTTTAATTTCGGAAGTCGGTGGCAAAAAACGAAAATTAAAAACTAAAGACACCGACTTCCGAAATTAAAGTTATTTTTCACTTTGTAGTATGTCGGTTTTAATTTTTTTGTTAAAAATTTTTGTTAGTTTCTAACAAAAATTTTTAGCAAAAGAAATGCTTTGAATTTCTTTTTCGTTTTTTTTTTTGGAAGTCGGTTTTAATTTTTTTGTTAAAAATTTTTATTTTTATTTTTTATTAACCAATTTTTTATTGTTGAATATTCCAATATTTGATAATGATTTTCTTTCTTTTTGATAGTATATTATACATTGCAAACTATAGTTTTGTATAATTTAGAAGCATTTTTTCAGTTTTTGTAAATGTGAGTACCATGGGGCTGTTTATTCTGTTATTATACGGGGTGGCAGGGACATCGACGCGAAGCCGATTACCATGGATTCAGTACATGATTCTGAACCCCCCTGCGTTGAAATTTTTCGTCGGTTATTTAAAAAAAAATCAGCTGCTCCATACATTTTGACCGCGTAGGTATTGCACTTTTCTATGAAACAGCTGTTTTTTTTTTAAATAACCGACGAAAAATTTCAACGCAGGGGGGTTCAGAATCATGTACTGAACCCATGGTATCCGGCTTCGCGTCGATGTCCCTGCCACCCTGTATTATGTTTTATGTTGACTTGAAAGAGCGTGGCAGTTGAGACTAAGTCATGCTTACTTAAATGTCTCGCCGATGGTGGCGAGTGTGTTGGATCATTCGGTTCCCTACAAAATGGTTGAGCTGGATGGTGCTGATCCACGCGTCATGTTCGTGAACGGGCGCCGTCGGTTGAGACTGGTCATCTCTTTTCTGCCAAGGCTTATTTTAAATCTTATACTTTGAATTGTGTCTATTTTTTTTTTCACATTGTTCTCACAAATAGAAGCAACAAGAATAATGTACCCAGGATTTTGTAATGTCTTTATTTAAAAGAGTGTCCTGGGAGTTTCTTGCCCGTTCTTCTCCACAGAGATCTACTTTTTGGAATGGGCGACTAGCTTCAACTTTCTGACTAACTGACCGACTCTTTGACAATCCAAAAGTGCCTGTAAATGGTTTAATTGAAATAAATGCTTTGAGTTTGAGTTTGATTAAAAGAAATGTTTTTAAATTCTTCGTTCGAGATAATTTCCAATTAATTGACTCGATTTTATTTATTTATTTATTTATATTATAATCGTCGATTTTATTTTATTTGTATTTATGATATCGTTAGGGTTTTTTGACGCGACTGCGTGACATCAAGGACTTATGTTTTTCTAGCGTATCTTTGTATCTTTACGTGTCAAATTCTTTATACCCTCGAAGCATCTTAACGGCTGGATGGATGTCATGTAGATGAGGTGTCAATCGACTCGTCTCGGTTAGAATTTGTTTTTATAAAATCAAAATGGCGGATTTTAGACATAAATCTTACTGTCATATCATGTGGGTTGAGGAGACAACACAGGTTTAAAATGCAACAATCATTTTCAAGTATGTTTTTTTACTTTCTAGCATTTCTCAAAGTTGGTCGCTGTTAGGGTTACCACCATCCATCCGGAGTTGTCCGGATATGCCCGGCTTTTTGGCCCCCCGTCCGGACTATTTCCAGCCTTCTCATAATATGTCCGGACTTTTGGATGCAAGGAATTTTAACTGAAAAAAAATTGATATAAAACTTAAATATCCGACCTTTTTTGAAAATGTCAGGCTTTTTGTCAGGACTTTTCATCAAATTTAGAAATGGTAACCTTGTGGCAGTAACTAAACTAGGACATCCCGACCACATGGGTTAGGTTAAGTTAGAACTGTGACCAACCGCAATTCCATTATAAATATCCAAAAGTTAACTATTAGTACCTAAACTATTTACTATAGTTAATCCATTTTCACAATATTATAAATGCACATGACTTATCGTCCCTGCCAACAGCGATTGTGACGTCAATAAATACTAACAAAATTATTATTATGTTAATTTTCGCTGTCACTAATAATTAAGCGCGCAATCTTGTGTTCCCACGTCAGTGATGTGACCATGGTTTGAAAATACCTATTACCTACTAGGATCCTCTATTTGTTAACTTATTTAAAGGCTTCATAGACAGGCGCGATGGGACGGCGTGGTGTGACACCGGTAGAACAATTTCGGAGAAGTTTTCATAGAAATTGTTCCACCAGACTCGCGTCGCGAAGCCGCCGTCGTGCCGCCGCCGTGCCTGTCTGCGGAAGCCTTGAATTGATTTTTTCTAAAGTGTAACACTTATTTTGGTCAAGCTCTCATTTGTCAAGTGTGCAAAAATTTTGCAGAAGGTTCTTCGTTTCTACCCGGTGTCCCACGATGACTTTCGTCTGTTTTTTATTACCGCTAAGGTACCTAGGTACATGTTTTACCAAAAAAATACATGAAAAGAATATAAAACCATATAAAATCTAAATGTGTTATAAACGGGGTTCATGGTGTTGTCGGTAGGTAAATGTGTGAAAATTAAAGTCACATACATTTTCCATTACAAATTATTATTAAAATGTGTTTAAGTTGACAAAAAAAACAGGGCCAGCAAAAGTTTTAAAGTAATCATAATTTGCAAATAATAATATTAAGTATTCAATTTGATACCTGCCAGAGGACAGGTGTTGGCATCCATCCAGATTGGCAACTTTGGCAATATTACAAACTCATTCCTGCCAGCGATGCAATATTGTAAATTCGCAATACACGCCAACAACTTTATCGTGTAGTTTTACAGAGAAAGATAAAGGTTTCCGGAGTAGGTATTTAGTTTATAAAACTATCTAGATTATGTTTTATCCTTAAACTGCTTATGGTAATACCCTAGGATTATGTGTTAGGATTTTATCAAGCTTCAAAATTCGTTTGGTAACCTAAATAAAGAAAAAAGTGAGTGTGTGCTTATGTTGTGACTACACGATATAACTGAAACTGATGACTGGAGTCGAGTACCTACCTATACGCGATTTAGCACCGAGTAGGTATTATGCTATTCAGCGTCACTGACCGACTGGAGCCGAGTATATCCGATTTAGCGTCACCGACCTGCGCGTGACGGTTCAGTTTCGTTCACTGTTCAGAAAAAGCGCAAAGTGCGCCTTAGACAGGGTGGCAGGCAGGGACATCGACGCGAAGCCTGTTACCATGGATTCAGTACATGATTCTGAACCCCCCTGCGTTGAAATTATTCGTCGATTATTTAAAAAAAAAATCGGCTGTTCCATACATTTTGACCGCATAGGTATTGCACTTTTCTATGAAACAGCAGATTTTTTTTAAAATAAGCGACGGGAAATTTCAACGCAGGGGGGTTCAGAATCATGTACTGAATCCATGGTAACCGGCTTCGCGTCGATGTCCCTGACACCCCGTATAGTTTAATAATTTAAAAAAATGTGGGTCTAATTTACTTACACATTTACCGAATGTCTTGTTTATTTATCAATATTCCAGGCTTAATTTTCTACTATTTTGAAAATGATAAGTACGCCGCTGAAAATAACTTAATGTAAATCAAAGTACTGAAGTAGAGATTTTATGTTATGGTTATAAAAAGCGTTGGTTTCCTACAAAAGCGGTGAACGGTCACACAATATAGGCTCCGAGACAGGCGCGACGTGACGACGCGCGACGTGACGCGACTTTGATGGAACAATTTCTATGAAAACTTCACGGAAATTGCGGTGTCGCGTCGCGCGGTTGCTACACGCCATCGCGTGCCGCCTGTCTGCTCCCAGCCTTAACGGCTGTCCAAATCCAGAGCGTTTTTAAAACTACACAAACTCATGACGGCCGTTTAATTTATTTAAACTTTTCGCACTCAAAAAGGTGCAAAGGCAGACTTAATGCCTTAATGCCTTTGCTTTAATAAGTAAAGTAAAAAAAGGGACGGAAAAGCTTTCCTAGGAAACCAAAGCTTTCTTTTAAATACACAAATAATCTCCGCACAGGAAAAGCAAATGCAAGGCCTTCTAAAATAGTCAAAGAAATTCCCTGAAAAGCGAAGCCTAATGCAACGAAAAAACAAGGAAGTTCTAATGGTAGCAATTATGGACCATTACGAAGGTAAAACCTAGCAACTACTTATGAATTTACCTGTTACCTTCCCGCTGTTACCTTCCCGCTACAGTAATAATTACTTGGCCTTGATTATTTGATCAGGCAATGGCGCATTACATTACAAATTATTGACATGCAAACGTCGGATTAGTTTACCACTTATTGGTAAGAAAAAACAATGGTTGGATTTTTTTTACCATTTACAGGAATTTAAGTTTCCTTTTCCAACTAATGTAGCAGGAATTGGCACTAAATATACAGATTATAATGTAATTATAAAATAATCATTAAACACGATAAAAATAATTATACATTGGATAAACTTCCTACACGAAATTAACTTTTTTTTTTTAATTCGCGATTAAGTGGGACAAACGGTTGGAACTAAATTCCTTTCGTTGTATTATGCATTCAGTATCTAACACAATGAAATAAACATACGCTTGTAAACCCACAAACACACATACCTACTATAGCAAAACCGTAAAAACATTTTCGGTCTAACTCTCATTCGCCAAGTGTGTAGAGATTATCATGTGATATGCAACCTAACTTCGCTAAATCTAATAGCAAACGAAAATAGCGTATAATGTCACATCTAATAATTCTGTCTAAAACTGAAGCTCGATCTTTCTCAGAATCTGTCGTACACAATGTTAACTCAAGAATCTATGTTTCAATGTTCCCGCAGACAGGCGCCACGCGACTCCAGTGGAAAAAAAACTATTAAAACTTCGTGGAATTTGTTCTACCAGAATCGCGTCGCACCTGTCTGGGGGAGCCTACAAACGGTACCCAGATACGTCCACTAAATAATTAGCAAGTGATATGTACGGGACTCGAACCAATTAGTCCTTACCGCCAGATGTACACCTGTATAGAACTTTGATGAATAATCAACGGGACTGTCTCGATGTGTCGAAAATCAGAGGCAGCCTACACTTACATTATTAAAGCAATTTCATGCTGCAATGTTGGTAATCAAATATTTATTTTAAATATTTTAATGTGATAAAAGTAGCAGTTGTGTACCTTTCCTGGGTAAAAAGAAAAAGGTTTTGAGATTTCTTTAAGCTGGTTTTATTTAAACTGATGTTTTAAATCTGAAGTGATATAAAATTTAAGGATTTGTTTAATTGTAATATGAAATGCTGAAAGCAATATATGTATCGAATCACTTTGTATCAATTTAGGTGGTAATGTAAAAGTGACAGTGTGAATCGACTGACTGATTGACTTTACCTACCGATTTATTATTTAATTGACATCGCTGATTGTGAATACATTTATCTATATTTATACAAATAAAGGACCATGCGTCATTTTGGTCCCAACGCTCAACAGTGATGAAACTCATGCCATGTGAAAGCTTTTGAGATATTATTTAATTCATTCTATGGCAGCTAAGTCGAAATCGAGCGCGAACATGGTGTTTTGGAACATTAAAAAAGGTTAGGTTATGTTTGGTTACTGTAACACCTTACGCACCATATTCTAGCAAATAAATATTTTTTATTTGATTTGATTTATAATTTTATTATGAGGCTAACCATTTTTCTTATTTTTTAGGTCAGGTCCTTAGTACTCGCAACTGATGAGCATATACGACTAGGTGTAACCGAAGCAAAAGGAATAAGTAAGGATCGTAGCAGGTACCTTTCTGTACCTTCTGCCTACCCTCGTGGTAAAGAAGGCATTAGTTTATGAACCTATGTGTGTACATCAATTTTTAAAGGACCATGCCTACGAAACGCTTGTCTGCGGTACTTATGTCGCAATGCTACGCCGACATCCAACGTAGCCTTGTCCTCTTATCTTCTGGAGCTATATTTAAATATTTTAAGATTTAACGTTATCTCAAGCTATGCATCACTCAGGATCGCTAAAGAATTCAACAGCGCGGAGACAAGCAAATGTAAAGTAGGTAATAAAAAAGTTTTAAGATATTACTCACGGTGTAATGTGCGCTGCATATGACTGGTATATACATACAGGCTCAAATTAAATTAGTTAAGTAAGTACACACGGGAAACGAGTACCTAGAAGGTGGGGAAGGCCTTTTCCTACCAGCGGAACAGGTAAAATTAAAAAAAAAACGAGTGTAACTTACGGTAGTCGCATATAATTATGAAGATAGAATGAAAATGAAGATGTAACATTTGACATCTTGGCTGACAGTACCAACTCCTCAGAAAATGGGTTGGTACCAACTGACAGCCAAGTAGCCAACTCTAGCACCGCGCGCGGTTATTGGTCAATTCAAATAGCGCGCGCTTCTCCGGCTTCCTGTTACACACTTCCGTCCCTTTTTACGAAATCACTCCCACTTATTGCAGGAAAGCAGGAGGAAAGATATTACCTATTAAAAAAACTAAACAATCAGGTGGTTTTGACCCCATCAAATCTGAGGGGTTTCGCCAGCTAATCAACTCAAAAATAATGCTATTAAATTCTACATTTTATTTTATTTTAATTTGCCTTGTGTACCCGTCTGTCCAAAATCGTGCCCATGATTCAAGTATGTTTTAATGGTGCTGCTGTAGCACTAGGTAGATTAGTAGATACTTCATCTACGAATCCCTTTTTCCACTTCCTAGTATATAAGAACGCGATTCAATGATTCAACAGCATGCATAGTAATTAACGTTACTAAACCAAGACACGTAAAATACTAAATTAAATTATTTGCCATTATATTTTTTGCAAACTACAGGCCTTGGGTCTTATCCTGGATCTATCTTTGGTCCTGAATGTAGTTAATTCAAAACAAAAAAAAAATTTTTTTTGAATGGAATAGTTTACATTACATAGGTACCTCACATTGCCGGTAAAAGGAGTTCTGTTTGCGTACATTTTCTCTTTTTTAAGCGTGAAGGTTTTCTTTAAAACGGTACAATTAACGCCATCTAGTGAGTTCTTCACAAACCCACCACACCATCTAACAGCACAGACCTCAAGTCTGCAAGAAAGTGTGAAAGTTACGCTACACTACTTCCATCTAGTAAACGTTATAGAAAACTGGATTTCGAGACTTGTTCAACCAAGTTCTTTGTTGTCTGAGCGAGATTGTGTCAAAAGATGGTGAGTTGCAAAATGTTCTTGTACAAAATGCAGCTTGTTTTCAATAGATGGCAGTAACTGAAAGTACTTATATTTTTGAGATATCGAGACCCAAAGTGCAGATAAGAAAAAGTCCATAAGACACTCCATGGGTAGATATATTTTCACAAACAATTTCCAGCAATTTTCACCTATATTTGACTTATAACTTTGACCTTGACTTTGTTTTTCTTCAGATATTTTACATTAAAAATTCGGGTTCACACATCAACATCCCACTGTTCATTAAAAAAAAAACAGATGCAGTATGAAACGGCCATAACCTTACGAATAATCAAAATCTATTCGTAGCATGTACCGAATCCCAAAATCATACAATAAAATATCGTACGGGTTCCAGTGCAGTAACATTATGTAAGATAGATAGAATAATAACATCACGCTTTGTTTCCCCGAAGAGTCGGGCGGAGGTGTACCTATAGTACACCCAAATTTCGCCAGTTATATTTAAGTCCCCATGTACACCTAATAGGACGAGCCTTTTGCCATCAACCGGGTACAAATTCAAACTCCAGGCTGCTACTGAGAAATGACCTGGGTATCGAACCCAAGACCCTTATGCTGAGAAGGAGCACGTGCGACTAGCATCAAGATTCAAGACTGAAAGAGTACCACAAGAGCAACGGGGAGTCAAAGATCCAAGATAGATAGGTAGATTAAAATATTTATTTTGATACGCAGAAAAAAAATAGGACAACACACAAAAGCACAATTAAAAGATAATAAATTAGGTACGGTACAAGAAAATAAAGAAAATACAAGATGCCAATATACAAAAATAACGATTTATTGACTTATTTCAAAGAAATAAAGTGACACTACAACACTGACAATCAAATAACGACATGGGTCCGTACAATGTGCGGTTCGCGTCTCAAGGCAAGGTTGCACAAAATGAGAGTCCAGCTCAGCATGTAACATAACGTTACGCTTTGTTTCCACGAAGGGTTAGGCAGAAGTGTACAAGCAAATAATATAGAGCAGTATGTTGTGTCAAAGTCAAAGTCAAAGTCAAATCATTTATTTCAAATAGGCCCTTGAAGGCACTTTTGAACGTCAAAATTTACAAAATAAAGTATTGATTCTACCGCCCCTTCCAAAAGGTAGTTTTCGTATGGAGAAGAATGGGCAAGAAACTCCACCGTTACTCTTTTTAAAATGTTTTACAATATTTTGTATAGGTACATTATTTATATAATTATATGTGAAGACGATGCACCTAGAATAAAATTACTGTATAAAGTAAAAAGAATTTAAAGTCGAGCAAACGACAGATAAATTAATTATGTGGTAGATACATGGTGTTCACATATTCACAAACATTGTAAAAATAGACGAATCTACTAAAAAATTACAATTAATAAGTCAGTGTGTGAGGAAGTAATCACAGGATGTACTCGTAAAATCAATGTCATATAATAAAAAACAAATACAATTAAGTAAGCAACCAGTTTGATTTTGTCTAGACTCTAAATTGTCCTATGGAGCAGGACCAGCATGTTTCCAAGCATTCTTATCCTGGATATAATCCTCCAATCTGTAATATGCTTGTTTACAAAGTGTACTTTTTACATGAGTTTTAAATTTTCTTTCATTTAATTGTAATATATCACAAGGTATTTTGTTGTAACATTTAACACAGTACCCCATAAAAGATGTATGTACTTTAGATAATCTGAAAAATGGTTGATCTAGTTTATCTTTATTTCTAGTATTAAAATTATGTCTATCACTTATTTTATTAAAAAGATGTAGATTTTTCCTTACATACATAATATTTTCATAAATAAATCGGCAAGGAACGGTCATAATATTAATCCTTTTAAATAGTTCCCTGAGAGATTCGCGACGACGGAGATCATAAATGGCTCTGACAGCTCTCTTTTGCAAAATAAAGATAGATTCAATGTCAGCAGCCCGACCCCACAGTAAAATGCCATACGACATAATGCTGTGGAAGTAGCTAAAATAGACCAAACGCGCGGTTTCTACATCTGTTAACTGTCTGATCTTTCTAACAGCATAAGCGGCCGAGCTTAGCCGCCCCGCAAGAGATGTTATATGAGGTCCCCATTGTAATTTCTCGTCTAGCGTGATTCCCAGGAAAACCGTTTGATTAATAAATTCCAGTTTTTCTCCATTCAATATGATGTCACATTCGCTACTTCTAACATTAGGTAATTTAAATCTAATGCATTTGGTTTTATTTTTATTCAGTACCAAATTATTTACCGTAAACCAATCTTGGACCTGAAGAATAGAGCTATTCACGTCGTCAAGATTTTGCGACCGTCGGTTGATTTTAAAGATCAATGATGTGTCATCTGCAAATAACACCATCTTCGGTTGATTTTGAAGTAATTGGGGTAAATCATTAATATAAACTAAAAAGAGGAATGGACCCAATATCGAACCTTGAGGAACGCCCATTGCCATTTCAGACCCTAATGAGTTTATGCCGTTTACTTGAACTTTAACCTTTCTATCTTTCAGGTAAGATTTTAGTAAATCAAGGGCTGTGTTCCTAATCCCATAATGCTCCAGCTTCAGCAGAAGTGTTTCATGGTCTACGCAATCGAACGCCTTCGAGAGGTCGCAAAAGATTCCAATGGCATCTTGTGCTTCTTCCCAAGCGTTAAAAATGTTCTTTATTAGGGTGACACCGGCGTCAGTGGTGCAACGCCCTTTGGTGAAACCGTATTGGTGTTCGTGAAAGATGGAATTTTTATTAAAGTGACGTAACATTTGATTGAGCATCAACTTTTCAAACACCTTACTGAGAACAGGCAGTATTGACACAGGCCTATAATTGTTGGGTTCTTTACTATCACCGGATTTAAATAATGGGACTACTTTACTGTGTTTCATGAGATCCGGAAAGACTCCTTGGTCTACACTAGTATTAAATATGAAAGCTAAATAGGGCGCAATGGTTTCGATGATAGATCTACAGACTTTTACAGACATTCCCCATAGATCTTCTGTTGGTTTAATTTTAAGATCTTTAAAAGCTTTCGTAACAGCCTGGGGGTTTGTATGCTGAAACTTAAACTCTAAAGGGCACGACTTTACATTCTTTCTAAGTAAGGCAGCAGAAAGCGCGGGTGAGGAATTTAAAGCTTCAGTCGTTTTAAGGGGAATATTAGCAAAAAAGTTTTCAAATTCTTGAGCTATTTCTACATCCGAGTTTATGGGGCCATGTGCAGTCTCTAAGTTAAATTTAGTATTACGCTGTTTTTTCCTACCTGTTTCATTATTTATTATTTGCCAGGTAGTTTTTATTTTATCATCAGCTGATTTTATTTTATTACTAATGTAAAGAGCTTTAGCTAATTTGCACACCATTTTAAAAGTTTTAGAATATTTTGCAACATACTGATGAAAGCTTGTATTATTCATATGCTGCTTTAAGCCATAAAGTTCAAAAAGTTTTTCCCTGCTTTTACGAATACCTGGAGTCGCCCAATCACTAAATAAAAACTTTGTGTAAATAGTTTTAGTGTGTATTGGAAAAGTGTCAATAAATTGTTTGTTTAATAGTGAAAAGAACTCGGCGTAGAACTCATTAGGGTCACATATATTATTAAAACTCTGAACACATAATTTACTTGCCAAAGAATTATTTAATTTCTCTAAATTTTTACATGTAATTGGCCTAAACTTTATTTGAATTTTTTGTAAAGGCATGTAGGAGCAAAATGTTATTGTTTGTCCACTGTGATCAGATGGCAACTTATTTACAATTTGTTTATGTAAATAATCACAATTACAAAAAATATTATCTATACAAGTGGCAGAAGAAGCTGTCACTCGAGTAGGTTCAATAAAAACATTTGACAAATCAAATGACCTAAAAAGACTTAATAATCTGATAGTGTTCGAGTTATTTTCTAATAAATTAATATTAAAATCACCACATATGATTATTGATTTATTACTAGCACTGAGTTTCTTTAGCACATCTTCCATTATAGAATCAAACATAGATAGATTCTGGTAACTGGGAGGTCTGTATACGCATACTATAACATGCTTATCAAGCTCAACACAGGACAATTCAATGGTGTGTTCAACAGACAGTCCGATGATGTCTTTTCGTTCTTTACAATGAATAGAATTTTTTACTAATATTAATGACCCGCCATGTATCATACGTTTTCGGCTGAAATGGCTAACTACACAATAATTTTCATAATTAATTGATATTACTTGATGGTCTTTTAACCAATGTTCTGTTAAACAAATGACATCAAACTTGGTATTTTCTAAAAACAATTCTATTTCCAGTAATTTAGAGGAGCAACCTTGGATATTCTGATGGAATAATTTTATAGTATGTTGCACTCCCTTTGGTTTTTTATTATTTAAATCCTTTATTTCATATTTAGACATATTATTTACATTTTTAAATATTTTTATAAAAACTAAATAAAACAAAAACATTTAAAAATATAAAAAATAGTAGCCCACCGGTATCGGGAACAGGGTCCAAGCTACCGGTGGTCAGGGCTCCTGAGAGAGGAATCTCCTAACAATACGCGACTGTCAACAATGACGGTCAAGATTTTTTCTCTCCGTAGTATTTTTTACTATTTTTACACATAAATCACCCAAAAATGGTGTAAATAATGGCATCCAAACCGGAACAGACACTACCACGATGCAAGGAAATGGATTTCTTATAACCAACATTTCTTATATTACACGGAGAGTTGTGAAATGCTGACGCGAAGTCGGGCACGACTACTTAATGACACACATCCAACATCTTCGGGTTCGTCGCTCAGCTCCGCCTCGCAGTTGCCGGACCCTGCTCCAGACGTGAGTCCAGTGATACCGGCCGCTGCAGTTGCGTCGAGCTCGAGCGACGAATACTTCTCGCCGCCGACGACACCACCACCAGCACGTCGGCGCGGAAGAGGCCGACCACCGGCCAGCTTAGGACTCCGAGGCCCACCGGCCTCTGATAGGGTCCTCGCTCCCGGTGGAAGTGTGCGGCGCATGAGGTGGACACAAACTGTCAACGAAAATGTCATGCGCGCATACTTTGGGGCTACAGAGGGGGGAAGTAACCTGACACTCCCTTTGGTTTTTTATTATTTAAATCCTTTATTTCATATTTAGACATATTATTTACATTTTTAAATATTTTTATAAAAACTAAATAAAACAAAAACATTTAAAAATATAAAAAATAGTAGCCCACCGGTATCGGGAACAGGGTCCAAGCTACCGGTGGTCAGGGCTCCTGAGAGAGGAATCTCCTAACAATACGCGCCGTGTCCAGAAGTACCGCTTTCTGGATCAAGCCCTTGATCCAGCTGCCTAACGAGAGCCTTTTATTATTATTATTATGTGTAATATTGCCAGAAGCTACCTTTTTACTATTCAGTATTAATAATTGGTTGTTTGAAGGGGTAACTTCTGTTGTCTTACTACCTAGTTTAAAGAGGTATCCGGAGTGACATCCACAACTACAACTGAAGAGTCTAGAATGCCCATGTGGGTTCCAGTAGGAAGAGAATACCCTATCTGACTGGTAGTGGCCTCCAAAGATGTTGGTGTTATAGGTGGATCCTCCTTCGTACAACATGATAATTCATAATTAATTACTATGTTGTTAGTATAACTAGACAACACAGACTCGTCACTAATACTACAATTTGTTATATTAGCTATAACCTCATTAATATTATATGCTATCAACATAGCAATCATACGTCTACATTCATAAGACAGAGATAAAGTTCTCTGAGTTAACTTAAAACCACTAATAAACTTATTAGTGTCAAAATACATTAATTTGTCACTATGACAACATGTCAGCTTGTGAATAGTACTATTCAATTTATAAATATAATTATTGTCAAAATCTGATAGAGTATCAGAGTAAGGTAAAGCACACAACATAAGCTTACCTATATTTAACTTTAATAAGGTGTCCACACCATCCACTATGTCCTTTCTGGTAATACCAGTACTATTACCTAATAGCAAAACCATTGTAGAATAATTGTCTAGGTTTGTGTTTGCAATTCTTTTAATCATTTGTTTGAAAGTTATGTTATGATAACTATGATTGGTAAAACTATGGCTAAGGTAATTAAGTAGCATTTTTCCAAAGCCTGAACCTAATTCGTCACAGAAAATTATGGATTTGTTAATATTCTGTGTATTAACACAGGTCTCTGCTGGAAGAGCCAACACCGGTGGAGGCAAGTCAGGCTGAGGCTGAGGAGGTGGTGGTTGGTTGGCACAGCTACATGAGAGGTTATTAGTCAGAGACTCATACCTCTCAGCATTGCACTTCACCAAATCCAGTAGTTCCCCAGCCTCCAACAAGCGCTCACTAAGTTGTTGTTGTGATGACTCATATTTCTCAAAAATATCCTTCAGCAAGTGCTCCTTGTGTAGTATATCATTATAAAGGAGCTTAGTATCAATATCATACTTTTCCCTACATTCATCTAACTCAACAGTACAACTATTTAAACTTTTTGAAAGGATAACACGTTCCTTTCTTAGGGAGAGATTTAATTTTAAAAGATTTTGTTTTTTAATAGCTCTCTGTGACCGTTTAATTATTTTATTAAATTTAATATATTTCTTTAATTTATTATGACTCATAACAATGGGACAGAATGGTATGGTATCGTCACCAGTCAAATCTATCGTTATAGCTGGCTCACACACTGATTTTGACTTACTGCCTACCAGATCATAAAATAGGTTATTGGTGTTAGCAACCTGTTCACTGACCTTGACAGACTGCTGATCTGACCTTGTCAGGCAAATATACCTGACGCTGCATGCTACTTTATATTATGTTTTTGCTGATTGAAATTATGTAAACCAAGTGCATTAAATTTTCTTTACCAAATGTCAAAAGTAGAGATTGTGAGATAGTATTGAATCAAGAGAAACTAGAATTCGTCGATAAAACTGTTTTCCTGGGGATCACGCTCGACTCAAGGCTACAATGGGGTCCTCATTTAATATCTCTTGCAGGACGGTTAAGTTCAGCAGCATATGCTGTCAGAAAAATCCGTCAATTTACTGATGTAGATACCGCGAGGCTAGTCTATTTTAGCTATTTTCATAGTATCATGTCTTACGGTATTTTACTGTGGGGACGGGCTGCAGACATCGAGTCTATTTTTATTCTGCAGAAAAGAGCGATCAGAGCCATATATCATCTACGCAGGCGTGATTCTCAAAGGGAACGGTTTAAGGATATTAACATCATGACGGTACCTTGTCAATATATCTATGAAAACATCATGTACGTAAGAAAAAATTTACATCTTTTCAGCAAAAGAGGTGATAGACATAATTATAGTACAAGAAATAGGGACCTATTAGTTCAACCAGGTTTCAGACTGGCTAAAGTAGACTCATCTTTCATGGGATACTGTTTAAAATGTTACAATAAAATTCCTCTCCACATACTTCAACTGAATGAGACGAAATTCAAATCTTGTATAAAACGCACACTATGCAGGCAGGCATATTATAAGTTGGCTGATTACATCGCTGATAAAAATGCTTGGCTCAATGCTGGTCCTGCTCCACAACCACAACTTAACATTTGAAAATACTGTTGGCGCTGCTGAAGATTGTAAAACCATCTTTGCATTGTATAAACTCAATCTCCTTTGTATTGTATAATTGCATAGTACATGTGTGAGTACTATGTACAACAGAGCTACCATTTACCGGGTAATATGTATTTCATTGACTTGAATGTGCCCTGGCGGCTGAGTGTATGTCATGCTCACTCAGATGTCTCGCTGATGGTGGCGTGTGTGTTGGATCATTTAGCTCCCTTCAAAATGGTTGAGCTGAATGGTGCTAATACATGCGTCATATTCGTGAACGGGCGCCGTCAGTTGGGACTGGTCATCTCTTGGCTGCCGTGGCTTATTTTAATTTATTTTAATCCTTGAATTGTTTTATTTTTAATTTTTTATCTTTTTATTACGGACGCTTTTAACGTGCGCATCTTTTTTACATTGTTCTCACATGTATAATTTTTAAAACATGAATTATGTAACCACTATTTTGTAACAATTATTTCTTTAAAAGAGTGTCCGTGGAGTTTCTTGCCCGTTCTTCTCCATAGGTACCTACTACGCTTTGGAATGGGCAAATAGCTTCATATTTCTGACTGACTGACTCCTTGACAATTCAAAAGTGCCTGTATATGGTTTAATTGAAATAAATGATTTGAGTTTGAGTTTGTAAGTATACACACAATGAAAATTATGTACCAACCTATCCTACATAAAAATTTGTCAACGACATTGTGTGTGGAAGCCGTAGGAATTCGCTTAATGAGGAAATCACAAAAACCGGTCGAATTTTGTTAATTTAATTACATACAAATAACATGACTGGTAAAATATCGGTGTACTAGGAACACCTCTGCCCAACAGGGAACAGGGCGTGATCACCTGATGTTATGTTAATTAGTAAGTACAATAACATGAGATTTCAACTTCATCGCCAAAATGAAGTTGGGAAAACTTTTTGTTGCATGTGTCACTAGGCCAAATTTATATCGCATTGAGGCTTTAGGGGCTTGAGGAACAGTGTGTAAAGTTCACTCATCCACCATAGAAAAGGGAGGATCCTCCAACCAGACGGGTTGTTATGTCTGGCGGGCAACTGCCCATATGTTGATTTCGGATAGTCTTATCTATGTTATTCGCTCAGTAAACTCTAACTGCGAGATGTAGGAATTGTGTGACGTCATGTCTTTTTGTTTCGTAGTTTTTGTATGTGGCGGTCTAACCGCTACATCACTCCCCTCCGGAGACCGGAGGTCGATAGTGGGCTGAGTCTTGGATCTTGCGATGCTTCACAGTGCCAGCTGTGGTTCCAGTGAGTCGGAACCGGGTGCCGCATAGTTCACGGTGAGTCGGAACTGTCTGCGGTGATTCCCCAGTGAGTCGGGGAGGCGCTGCGTCGTCATCCAGTGAGTCGGATGTGGTACAGCGCCGGGTTTTTGGCTGACTGCTTGCGTCGACCAGGAGAGGGTAGAATAGGCTCTGCTTGTGAGACCGGCCGGAAGTGCAGGTGCTGTGCCAAGGTTGCTGATGAGGCTGAGGGTGATGACCAGGAATGCGCGTTCGCTGCATGCTGGTGGTCAGGATACCCGTTGAAGCCGTGGGTGCTGGCTGGCTGTGTGACTCGCCTCACGAAAGCTTGCGGGAGTGATGATGATGACGTCACGCTGAAGTTGTTGCACGAAGGCTGCGTTGACGTTCATCACGTCGGGGTCACCAATTTAGGGGCTTGAGGAACAGTGTGTAAAGTTCACTCATCCACCATAGAAAAGGGAGGATCCTCCAACCAGACGGGTTGTTATGTCTGGCGGGCAACTGCCCATATGTTGATTTCGGATAGTCTTATCTATGTTATTCGCTCAGTAAACTCTAACTGCGAGATGTAGGAATTGTGTGACGTCATTTCTTTTTGTTTCGTAGTTTTTGTATGTGGCGGTCTAACCGCTACAAGGCTATTCGATGAAACCATAAAATAACCTAAATAAATGAACAACTTTGCCAACCGATACCATAAACAAATTGAAGAAACTTAAGACTCTTAAGTGAAATGATCGCTTACACCATTACAGGATTTACAGGGAGAGGAGGAACAAAAAAATATTAATTACGAGCTTAATCTTTCCTAATTTATTTACTGGGTTTCCGTTCAAAGTTCCCTAATTAGTGTAATTTTTGAATTTTACAAAACTTTTAATGGGCTATCCCTTGCCTTTGATGTAAAAATAATTTTGTTAAGTTAGTTATTAACATGATTCCTCTTTGATTTGTGATTTTATTTAGATCAGATGTAAGACAGAATTTAAAACATCAAGCGTCATAAATATTTAGAGAAATGAAGAACAGGGTGTAAGTTCACTCATCCTCATTAGAAAGGAGGATGCTCCGACTAGACAGGTTTGGACTCTGGCGGGCAACCGCCCGACGATTGATGTCGGATAGTCTTATAAAGTCATAATTTCGTTCGCGCGGTAAACTCTAATTGCGAGCTACAGAATTTGTGTGACGTCAGGATTTTTGTATGATGTCAAGTCTTTAGTGCTTAGTTCGCATGTGGCGATGGATATGCCGCCACACATTCAAATAGCCTCTACGAGTGGTGATCATGATCAATACTTTTTAGGGCTCTGTGCTGCAATGGGTACTCACATCTCGGACTGCTCTTATTGCCTGGTTTCCATTTGAGATCTAACGTTCTCTATACTGCAGCATAGCAAATGAATCATTTGAGGACACAATCGTAAAATTTGAGTGAAATTCAATCCGTTGGAAGACTGGATTACGCCGTGATCGGCAGGTTTGAATTTATTTATTTAAGTCAGATTTTGGAAAGGTTATGACTTATGTCTCTTCGCCAAGTTTAATGACGAACAAAAATATACAGGGCTAAAAAAACTATTATTGCTTCATAATACATATTGTTTTATTTGTGTGTATTCTGGGCCGAGCTTGTATGGGACCGTTATCCATCTCCTTTAGTGTCGGTTGCATATCTAATCAAGGTGACTGCATTACCTGCGTCATGGAGCGCGGTAGCAGTTTGCAAAGACCTCAAAACATGTTGTTGATAATATTTAATAGGTAGCATATAAAATAAATTACCATTTATTAAAGACATTTTAATTCATACAGCTATTTAAATAGGTTGGTATTTTCTCAGTAGCAGCCCGGAGTCTGTATTTGAGCCCAGTTGAATGGTAATAGCTCGCCTCCCATTACTGTGGGCGTGATGTAATGTATGTTTATGTTTTGTAACAACTGTGGCATTCAAATTTCTGGGTAAAAATACATGAACCTAACGCCACCCCATGTGACAATACGTGCCTTGAAGGCTTGAAGGTTTTATGCCTTACAACGGAACTTGCAGCGTAGAAGTTAAACACCAATTCGTTGTAAGTAAAACTAATCTGTGTGAATTTTATTCAGCTTGCATGCAATTTTGTTTTTGTGTCAGTATCATCACGCTTGGTGGATAAATTGATAACTACGGGTTTTTAACGAAATTCCTTTCGCTTTTGCATAGTGTTGTGCAAGTGTGCAAGTATAACTTAATTCCTAAAATACTAGTGGTATTTTGGGAATTAAATTATACTTGCATTCTTTTCCATTTAGCACACGACATTTTCTACATAAAAAAAAATCTTAGCCAAACAGTAGTAATTAAGTTGTTAGAAATAGTGGAGGATTTTTTTTATGTACCACCACATACCAACTCAATTTAAACGTTTCAAATAACTGTTTTAACCTTAAAAACTTAGGTGAGTGAATCTGTGAAATAATTAAAACGTCAGTTTTAAACGTTGACAAAGAATAGCTACGTAATATAATACACAGACCGTTCACTATAATTTTGTCCCTAACCGCCATTTTGGCACCATTGGCTGTCAAGCTTAGTTTCAATTCAAATAGAGCTTAAAATGGCGACTGACAGAACAGTGCTACCAATCGCATGATGGGACAAATTGTGATGAACCAATAGTAGTTCATTCTCTATCTAAAAAAACCAATCAATTTTCTACCAGTTGGTAGAAAATTTGTTAGGTTGCATGGTGGGGCGTAACTCCCAACAGTGAAAATGTTAAGTTGATGTTATTGTCGTGATTTTTTTAATTTAATTTGAAAAAATATGTATTATCGATTTATAATATCCACTGTGGCAACACTGTCAAAGCAAAAATGATTAATATTGTAAGAAACTTTAAAATGTATTTTCACTATAGCAACTGAATGTATTATTTTACTTTGGCAATACTTAGAAACGGTTATGATATTATCTATAGTTATTTCTGGGTGGGGTCAAAAGTCGTTTTAAATGGTAAAGGGTAATGGATCAATGGGTCAGTCTTCGTTTGATTGTGAAGTAGTACAGTTGTGTGGATTAAAAGTATTAGCAAGAAAATAGTGTTTTCTTTATATTATGTATTGGGACGTTATGTTGAACGAGTAAACAACCGATTGTTATAAAGGTTTTATTGCTACTAAAAATAACATGTTATATAGAAATAATTTACAATTAAAGTTGGATTAAACAAACTGTAGGTCAAGTTAGTTGCATGTACAGCGTATCTCGTAAAGTCCTGCACTTAAAAAATGCAACTGCATAAACAATAACTTAAAAATCATTATAATGATTGCCGTAGTACGTAAAAAAAATGCCATAAATTCATTAATTAACAAAAGCTACAGTTTTATGCAAAAAAACAGATAAGTCTAAATAAAAGGAGACAGCACTAATACTATAAAACTTGAATAACTGGTATCAGTTTTAATTGAAGTCTACGTTTGCCATGTTTGTTGCAGTTGCTGTTTTCCATTTTCGAAATTATTTGTTGCATTAGAAAATCGTCGGACTGGTGAAGATAACATGGACAAAATCTGTTTCAAAGTCAATGGAGTTAAACACACAAGTAAGTGATAATCTATCATCATTAGCCGAAAGACGTCCACTGCTGGACAAAGGCCTCCTCCAAGCACCGCCACTTCGATCGTTTCTGTACTTCTCGCATTCAGCCGATTCCTGTAGCCTTGACCAGGTCATCGGTCTACCTTGTGGGGGAGGCCTTCTAACGCTACGTCTTCCAATACGCGGTCGCTACTCCAGAACCTTTGGGGCAGCACAACTGACAGGGTCCGCTAGGGCCAATACCTGCCGGAATTTCGGGAAAGTCCTAAAGGACTTTCCCGAAATTGCCACGTTTGCGACGTTGCCAGGGGTCACGGTAACCCTAAACAACGTACAGGCAACTGAAGCAACACGGGTGGATTTTAGTCAGTAAGAGTCTGACACACCCTTTCGCTCCGCTCAGAGCGGGAGAAATTATTTGATGAAGTTGAAAATCCAACAGTGCAGTTTTATTTAGGGATTCATTTAAATGTTACTTAGTGAAGGTGAAAATCGGCATAATACCATTATTGTTAAACATACTTACAAGGTCACCTTAAATTAGCCAGCGAAACTCAGCTAACGCAATGGATATCGATGTCCAAGCATGATAAAACAGAAGCTGATTTTCTCGAGAGATACGTCAAGTTATACTACCAGTGGTCGTTACCCCAAAAATTGTTGCCATTTTTTTTAGGGGTCAAAGGCCAGCACATCAAGTTATTACGATCTGTCAAATTTCTTTACTATCGCTGTACTTGAAATATTAGTTTAAAAATCTTTTTTTTCTGTTAAGAGGTTTAACGTCGTACGGCATTTCATACAAACTTTCAAGTTCTTGTTTTTCGAAATGACTGAACCGATTTTAATGAAACTTCATAGGCATATGCAGGATACAAAGGTCTAAAAACTTAGTTAAGAACATTTTCAAAACGTCTTAATTAAAAGCAGATAACTGGAAATCTCTGTTTCTATGGAAAATTTAAAATCGGTATAATTTGGCTGTAACACTGTTTTTCGAAAATGTTGGGAGAGATTCAAAATCATTTATTTGCATAAATAAGGTACAGAAAGTTCTTATGATAAATTAACGATCTCTTATTATGCCTTTAATTTCGGCGTGCAAATTTTTACATAATATATTAAGATACTTATTACATTAATTAAATTACTTGAATAATGCATGCGATTAGTAAATTATATTAAATTAATTAAATGACATTATACTACAAGCTACAAAATTCATAACTTATAATCCAAAAACTCAAGTACACTATAGAAGCATTTATCAATGAGTATTTTTGTTAAAATACGCTTAAATTTTAAAAATGGAAGTGTCTTTAATGTATTTGGAATTCTATTATACAATTTGATGCACATAATATAGCTGTTGTTGGATGTAAGTGTGAGATTTGTCTTGGGCTGATACAACCTTTAGGAGTATGAGGAACAGTGTGTAAAGTTCACTCATCCACCATAGAAAAGGGAGGATCCTCCAACCAGACGGGTTGTTATGTCTGGCGGGCACTTGCCCATATGTTGATTTCGGATAGTCTTATCTATGTTATTCGCTCAGTAAACTCTAACTGCGAGATGTAGGAATTGTGTGACGTCATGTCTTTTTGTTTCGTAATTTTTGTATGTGGCGGTCTAACCGCTACATCACTCCCCTCCGGAGACCGGAGGTCGATAGTGGGCTGAGTCTTGGATCTTGCGATGCTTCACAGTGCCAGCTGTGGTTCCAGTGAGTCGGAACCGGGTGCCGCATAGTTCACGGTGAGTCGGAACTGTCTGCGGTGATTCCCCAGTGAGTCGGGGTGGCGGTGCGTCGTCATCCAGTGAGTCGGATGTGGTACAGCGCCGGGTTGTGGTTGAGGGTGATGACCAGGAATGCGCGTTCGCTGCATGCTGGTGGTCAGGATACCCGTTAAAGCCGTGGGTGCTGGCTGGCTGTGTGACTTGCCTCAGGAAAGCTTGCGGGAGTGATGATGATGACGTCACGCTGAAGTTGTTGCACGAAGGCTGCGTTGACGTTCATCACGTCGGGGTCACCAATTTAGGAGTATGAGGAACAGTGTGTAAAGTTCACTCATCCACCATAGAAAAGGGAGGATCCTCCAACCAGACGGGTTGTTATGTCTGGCGGGCACTTGCCCATATGTTGATTTCGGATAGTCTTATCTATGTTATTCGCTCAGTAAACTCTAACTGCGAGATGTAGGAATTGTGTGACGTCATGTCTTTTTGTTTCGTAATTTTTGTATGTGGCGGTCTAACCGCTACAAACCTATTAGTATTATGAGATCGAGGGGCATAGTAGCTTCTCGCCTGCTGAAAAAGATTTTTATGCTTGAAAACAAATAGACATGATTCCAAGATATAGATGCACGGTAATGTAAGTATCTTATATTTTCTAAAGAAAGGGCGACAAGAATCTATTTGTTTCAGCCCAAATAAGCCCTTAAACATTTTTTTTTTTTGCATCAGGAATGCTTGATCAATTTCCACACAGCGACCCCAAAGAACGATACCATATCGCAAAATGGAGGAAATATAGCCGTGGTATGCAGTGATTGCGGCGTTTCGAGAGATTTCGCAGCTAATACGTCTCAGAGGGTAGACAAAACTATTTATTCTACCGCAAATGTCATTTACATGGTTTTTCCAAGAACAAAATTTATCCAAAGTTATCCCAAGAAATTTTACTGAGTCAGTTTCTGTTAAGGCGACCCCTTTATATGCTACATTTAGGTTCAAAGGTTTTGTTAGGTATGTATGAAATTGCATAAATTTTGTTTTACAAATATTTACCTTTAAATTGTTCATTTCAAGCCATTCTATAGAAGTTTGGAGGGCCGTGTTTATTTCCTGCTCGTAAGTATTTTTATCGTTGCCTTTCAATATCAAAGTAGTATCGTCCGCAAACAGTACACTACTTCGTTTGCGATACGCACTTGGACGGTATTTTTGTCGTGATTAGATATCGATATCCATCACGTCTATGGAGTTTTGCTAACCAATTTTTTGATACAATATAGAAAATAAAGAAATTCGATTTTTTATCAATTCATAAAAATCATGCGAAGCACGGACGGTTCGTTAGTTCGTTGTTATCGTAAACGCCGACACTTTAGATCAAATTAATTTACCTAGTTCTTTAGATCCAATTAGTTAGATCCAGTTAGTTCGAGCTTCAGGGTTGTCTGATCTGAAAAAACTCATAATATCGTGTGACTGTTACGTTACGACCTCAAGTTGGGATGCATAAGAAGGCCAAAAGAAAACGTATGCAAAATTAGTGCTAATCTAATATTTTCTAAAAGAGATAACTATGCAAGATTTAAGAGCAGTGGTGGCCCAGTGGTACCGGCCCCGACTTACGAGTTGTAGGTTGTGGGTTCGAACCCAAGGAGGCGCTTTACTTTGTGTAAATCATTTCATCACCACTGCTCTCAAAACGGTGAAGGAAAACACCGGCATGTCTTAGAACCAAACATTCGAAGACATGTAACATCTACCAACCCGCACTGGGCCCGCGTGGTAGATTACAGCCCACTCCCTCTCACAGAGAGGAGGCCTGTGTCCCAGCAGTGGGAATATTATTGGCTTATTATGTATGTATATGTATGCAAGATTTCGAGGACTTTCAACTTGAAACGTCTTAACTAAAATTCTTTTAACAATTCCATTTATTTAAGTTCATTTTAATTGATAGCTGACACTATTTTTAAATATGTCCAAAAACGTTTTAAAGTACCTAGCAGTTCAATGTAATATTACAAGATAGATTTGCATATAAACATCGTCTACGTACGTAAATGATAAATTAAAACAATAAAATAATCTTTTATTGCAATGCTGCACGTCACTATTTTATCTGCTTTTTGGTAACCCACTTTACAATACAAAAACACTGTTTGAATTGCAAAAAAATATTATTTTGATGTACTTAAAATAAGGGTTTTACCCAAGTTAAACTCTTCTTATGTTTAATTACCGTATATCTATTTTCGTATGTGTTTTTGTGTTGTGATTCCCAAACATCTTTAAATGCTCAAGATTATGCTTCTGCGTCCAATACAAATACCGATAACGCTAGTAAATCAGTTTTTTAGAAATCGTTCCAACAATCCAAGTCTGTCAGCACGTTTTATTTCTTTTAATATTTTATCATAATTATATATCAGAAAGGTGTGCTAATTTATTTAAGGGTGTGTGGTACAGATCGTCAAACTGAACAACTTCATCTTTGTATGGGACAGTTGATCTAGACACACGGCAGTGTGTCAAAAGTCTCATGGAAAAAGTTGTTCAGTTTCAGTTCAGTAAATATGACCATACATTTCTGCTGTAGGGTGTATTTCTAAAAATCTGCTGCTCCATACGTTCGCATAAGTAATGCCTGACCTAACTTTGATAATTGCAAATAATATGTTATCATCCAGAAGACATAACATTATTTAGATAATGTTGTTAGTATTAAGAACTCGTTTACGTACGAAGAAGGGCCAGAGGAAATAAAGACTATTTTTATTTGATCTAATGCGGGACAGTGGCTGGTTTGATTTCGCGATTTGGTATTGGTCCCATAGTAAAACTCGTTCATAATTATGATATGAATATAATGCGTCAGGCACTTATAGTTGTCTGGCATTTTTTGCTGAACTGGGCCTTTTTAGCACAGCCGTGAGGCACACTCCCCTGCTAATTTTTACACTTTTTGTTAGATTTTATTTTTATTGTTTGATTTTTTTTTTTATCTGCTGTGTAAATTGTGTGCTTTTTGGTCTGTGTTAAATAAATGTATTTTCTTTCTTTCTTTCTTCTTTCTTTCTTTCTTTCTTCTTTCTTTCTTTCTTCTTTCTTTCTTTCTTCTTTCTTTCTTTCTTTATAATGACCCCTTTTCAGGTCTATGATATTTTGTTTCTATTTATCAGTTGGCGGTGAAGTGAGTTCAGACCTGACCCTTCTCGACTACCTGCGAGGATGGCTGGAACTGCGAGGTACCAAGTATATGTGCCGTGAAGCCGGCTGCGGCGCATGCGTGGTTTCCGCACGTAAGCAGCACGGTGTACCTTATGCTGTCAACTCGGTAAGAGTGTAGACCTTTGTTTGATTTCCGTATATTGATAAAACTTACCATTATGATCTTGAAATACGAGTACGTTACTTGAAATAGTATCAAAAGAGAACAAATCTTCTGAATCGTACGTAATATTATAAAAATTGCCAAAGAACTAAAGACTACCAATATCCCTGAATGGCAATTGCCGTCGTGTTTTAAATATCTATCAGCTTCGTGAAATCCCCCGTCAGAGATAAACATCTTTGAAGGTTCACCTCGAGCATTGAATATTCCCCAAACATCTTTAGATCGACAACGTAACGTTCGACGGACGTTCTCATTTACGTTCCTTTTTTAGGTCAAATCTAACAAAAATGACCAGAAAAGTGGTATCTTATTTCAGTGTATGATGTCAGTGGCATCATGTCATGGTTTGGAGTTCACCACAATAGAGGAGTTGGGCAACAGGAAGAAAGGCTACCACCCACTGCAGATCTCTCTGGCTAAACACAATGGAACCCAATGTGGGTACTGTACTCCTGGGTGGATCATGTCTATGTACAGGTATGGGCACTTAATGTATTTTTCATATAAATGGGTGGCCAACATGCTTGGCTTCAGATTAACTCACTAGCTGCCTTGAACCCATGACAAAAAGTGAGTCAATTCCATACTATGGGCTTATAGCAGCGAAGCCATTCCAAAAAGGCTAAAATGTCTTATCTGCCTATTGTTACCCTAACCGCTACTTGGCGGTAGAAATAGACATGGTGATTGTATTTCCCTGAAAGAACTCCTCTAATAACTATATACTAACCAGCTCAAAAAAGTTTCTTGACATTTTCAGTCTTCTACAAAGCAAACCAGACCTTACCCTGTTAGAAATAGAGCAGTCATTAGGAAGCAACGTCTGCAGGTGTACTGGATACAGACCAATTATGGATAGTTTCAAGAAATTTGCCAAGGATAGTCCAGATAAACCTCTAAGCGATATCGAAGATCTACATATTTGCAAGAAGTCATGCAAAAGCTGTGATCAGAGTCATTGTGATAAAAATGACTGGTGTATGGTGGAGGAAGAAGATGTTCTTGATTTTAAAACAGTAGAAATTAAATTCAACGATGGTAAATTCTGGTATAGAGTTGTACAAATCAAAAATATATTTGAAATACTTCAAGAGAAAGGAGACGACTCCTATATGTTGGTAGCTGGAAATACAGCTAAAGGTAAGAACATGATAATAATTGAAAGTTTCTACAAACACAGCTATCAAAATTATGGACCTATGAATTTAGGAACACGGGTTATTAAAATATTATTGGCATTTAAAATACTACTTAACATGATTTAAGACAACGATACAGATAGTGTCATCGACAAAAAGTGTTCCACTCCGCTCCGCTCCGTACTAAAAAACAGCATAAAGTAGGTACAGTAATCGCTGGCGAATGCACAAGGAAATAATATGGCTGTTCATTTTTCTAAATACTTGTCATTATTATAATTAGGTTGTGAAAAGTAAAAGTTTCACTCAATAAGTTCATCATTACCTTCATCATTTCAACCGAAAGACGTCCACTGTTGGACATAGGCGTCCCCCAAGCACCGCCACTTCGAGCAGTTTTATGCTTCTCGTATCCAGATGATTACTGCGGCCTTCACAAGGTCATCGGACCTAATAAGTTATTTATTACTTATTAAATATATTTTCAGGAGCTTACCCAATAGAGGAATATCCTAGAATTCTCATTGACATAAATGGAGTAACTGAACTTAAAGGATACAAGATGGATCAGAATTTAATCATAGGGGCTGCAGTAACATTGACAGAACTATTGGAAATATTCAAAAGTATGGCGGAGCAAGAGTATTTTGCGTACTTGCAGAAGTTTTATGAGCATCTAAAGAAGGTTGCTCATATTCCTGTTAGAAATGTAAGTTTACTGTTTTAAAATCGTCGTTTGCATTGATACTCTAGGTACTTCTTTCAATCATATTTTTCTTTTTAACAAATAATTATAATATATTTTCAGTCTGCTTAACCTTTTTTAGGGAATAATTATGCATGTAATTTTCTTTTTACTTCAACAATAAACCCAAGCAAAGTATTGAAAGTCGAACTCAACTACTGCTTGTTGCACAAAAAAATCTTTTCTAGGACCAAATAAAAATAAAATGTTCTTTATTCAAGCTGAAGGCTGCTTAAGCTTAGTGAGATTTCAAGCAGTTCGCTAAGAATAGATGTTTATTAACATAGAATTTTACGTTTCTTCCAACGTAGTCGCAAACGACGCGCTTCACGTTTGAGTTCCGTTCCACCAAAAAAACGCAACAACAAATAAATTAATTGTAAAATAAGTAATGCAAAAATGGAAAAAAATAATAGAAATTGATTTCTTGAATCCTATAATAGATATTTCAATAATGAAAAGTTTTGAATTATCTTCTTGCATATTCCCTATACTCTATAGTATGCTTAGTGTCCTGTTATTCGGCTAGACTTGTGAATATGAGGCCAATTTTTTTTTTCAATTTATCGTTTATAATACCTTTGATTATCCTATGTCAAAACTGTTTCTTTTATAATGAAGGTTTGAACTCTGTTTCGTTATTGAATAAACTGTTACATGCTATTGATTCAATAGTACCCAATATGTTTACTATTGAAAATGTTTGTCCTGTTATTTGCCTAAGGTCGTGATCTGTGATCCCAATTAAAGTGCTTTCTCTTGTTAACTGTCTCTAGTGCCACAGAGTGACAAGTGCCAACACTTTAGGTATGTATGTGGAACTACAATTGTCAAGTGTTTGTTATAACTGTTCTATGCACTTTCGAACTCAACACTTCATTGCAAATGATCCTTTAGTGGCCAGAGTCCACGCTATTTTTCTTAGCGTTCTTACTGACTTTTTTTTTGCTGGCTCACAACGCGATGTTCAATAGTCTATAACCATCCTCAAGAATTGGGTTATCAAATGCAAATAGAATCCGACTGGAAGTTACAGAGATTAGCGCGTTCAAAGAAACAAAAAAAACAAAGTCTTCAGCTTTATTATCAGTATATACAATTTGAATGTCAAATGTCACTTTTCAGGTAGGAACTATAGCTGGGAATTTAATGATAAAACATAAGCACAATTTTTTTCCTTCCGACTTGTTTCTACTCCTGGAAACTGTTGGGGCCCAACTAACTCTAGGTAAGTAAGTATGTACAATAAGCTTTACCTACTTCCTGTTTATAACTGTCTATCTCAAGATCGACGAAGCACAAAATGTTAGTTCTATTGCACGACTTGTAATGCGAAGCATTAGAGTGTGCTCTACGATCGAAAAAAATTTTGTGCCCCATTTCTGCAACTGTTTTTATTGTTACACTCCTGCTAGTACACAGAACCTACTTAATTTATATACCATTGTCTATATGATTAAATGGAGATTAATACTGTACTTTTTAATAATTGATTTAATGCAGCAGAAATGGAAAATGCATCAAAATAGTTGAAAAAAAATTCTTGTCCGTCAATTTATGAACCCTGAAAACCATGTAGCTTGCGATAAAGTCAATTAATTGAGTCAATTTTTTTTATATACATTCTTTTCAGTCATAGAAGGAACCCTATTGAAAATGGCTCTTTTATTCAAAGTAGTTTAATTATAATTAATAAAATACTAACTAAAATATAATATCTGTAACTAAATATTCCAACCTTGATGTGATGTCGTTGCCTAGCAACCCACAACGTAAATATCGAAATAAATAGTCTTTGACATTACGTAAGGATTGCGAGGTTAGCAATTTTACCCATATTGATGGGTAAAACAGCAGTCAAAACATCATGAAAAGTGATTAATTGTTAATTTTTGTTAGAAACTATGTATTGAATTCCTTTTAATTGTGAATTAATTTGACGGTTTTTTGTGTTTTATACAAAGTGCAACTCATGAACTTACATATCGCCTTGTTTCCCCGAAGGGTTGGCCAGTGGTGTAATTGTAGTACACCCATATTTCGCCGGTTATGTTTTAAGTCCCATGTAATAGGGGACGAGCCTATTGCCATCAACCGGGCACAATTCCAGACTCCAGGCTGCTACTGAGAAATTCCAGATAGAAAAACCCAATACCACTTTGCCCGACCTGGGAATCGAATCCAGGACCTCATCTTCAGCAGTAGAGCTTGCGAACACTACACCAATGAGTATGTACTCTTGAAGTAAACTGGTTTATACTGTTAATAAATTAAACAATGTTTTAAACTATTTTCAGTCAGCTGTAACATTAAATTGAAAATTGTTACGATGCAAGAGTTTTTGAAAACCAACATGAGAGGAGTTGTCATCCAGAATGTAATGCTGCCTCCTCTGAGCAATGAGCACCGCATAGAGACTTTCAAGGTAAACCTTTTATGTTAGAACAAGTCATAATAGAGCAGAGAGAGCAGTGGTGGCCCTGTGGTGACAGCCCCGACTTACGAGTTGTAGGTCGTGGGTTCGAACCCAAGTAGGCGCTTTACTTTGTGTAAATAATTTTTGAGGAAACCGGCATGTCTTGGAACCAAAAATTCGAAGACATGTGACATCTACCAATCCGCACTGGGCCCGCGTGGTGAATTACGGCCCACTCCCTCTCACAGAGGGAGAGGGAGGGAGGAGGCCTGTGTCCCAGCAGTGAGAACAATAATAGGCTGATTATGATTATGTAAGACATAATAATAATCATTTAATCATTTCTTTACTTACACTTCAAGAAACAGACATCTGTGCACGTCATTTTGTACTAGGAGTTCCTGTATGACAAGAGCCGAAGTGTGATAATCACGAAGTAAATCAATCTGCCTACGAAGAACCTGCAAATTAAATCTCTCCAACTATGTTAGGGTCGGCTTCCTGAAAACCGGATGCAGCTGAATACCAGTATTTTACATAAAGCGACTGCCTATCTGACCTCCACAACCTAGTTACTGGGTAACAAGATACCCTTTGGTAAGACTGTTTGTCAGACCTTCGGGCTTCTGACTAGCCGTAACGAGTGATAAGTCTACTAAATGACAGCTGGAACCAACGGGTTAACGTGCTTTTCGAGGCTCGGGAGTGGTCTCGTTATGTAATGGATGGTCACCTATCCACTGACCGACCTCGGCAAGTGTTGCTTAACCTTGAAAATTGACCCGTCCTCGGCTGTTAATATTTAGCCACGAACCCCTCTAAAGTCACAAGTAAATACACAGGTCAAATTAATGTGAGTTTGAAAAGTTCTTTTGAATTCTTTTTAGAGTACCTAGGTCATTGATAGTTATAGGTAGTTATGACAGTCGTCATGACAATGTGCTCTTCATTTAAACGAGAAGATATCTTATATATATATTTTTTTTTTTTTTTATATGTGGTAGCATTATGCTGAGATAGGAGCCTTTTTGGCCTCGCTCAGGTCTTCTTTTGATTTTTATTTATTTTTTGTTATCACTTATTTGATAGTTATAGGTACTTATAATATTGTTTTCTATTGTTAATGTTTTCATGATTTTGTTAGCTACAATTGTTTTTATTGTTGTGTTGTTGTGTATTTCCAGTGCTTGCCCAAATGAAATATTTTTCTTTCTTTCAGATATCTCAACCTACATTCACGGATTTCCTCTTTATGTCTTACTATGGTCAAGTTGATTCCGGATAAACTCTATAATTACTTCTTATTTTCAGGTGATGCCGAGAAGTACAAGTGCTCACGCTATTGTCAACGCAGGTTTTTTATACCAACTGTCCAAAAACGATACAGTTGTGACCTCCAGGATGGCCTTCGGAGGTCTTTCTCCGTTATTTACCAGAGCATACAAGACTGAACAATACTTGGTTGGAAAACAACTGTTCAAGAATGAATCTCTGAAATCTGTTTTGAAAATCTTAGAAGATGAATTGGTAGTAATAGAAAATCCACCAGAACCCAGTGTTGAGTTTAGACGAAGATTGGCTCTTGGTTTGTTTTATAAGGTACTAAAATTTTTACAGTGGAAAAGTGTTTGTGTGTGAAGATTTAAAAATACTGTATTAAGTAAGTCTTGCATCTTTGCATGTATCAAAAACCTGCTAATTGATCATTATTTCTGTTTAATTAAATAAATGCTCTTCTACCAATGCAGTTTGATTCAACAGTACACTTCATCTTTTCAGGGCCTCCTGTCATTGTGTCCTGAAAACATTCTTAGTTCTCGCTATAAAACTGGTTCTATCAAACTTCACGAAACACGAGTTGTCTCTAAAGGAAGTCAGTATTATGAGACGGATCCCTCAATATATCCTTTGAATGAGCCTGTACAGAAAGTAGAAGCATTGGTAAGATACTCACTTAAAACTGATCTGCAAAGGCTACTACTACTCAATGAGTTTACAAATAAATTATAAATTCAATGTCGTTGTGATTTCAGATTCAATGTTCAGGAGAAGCATTTTACTCTGATGATCTACCGGCACAGCCATATGAAGTATTTGCAGCGTTTGCCCTTACTACTGTTGGAACCGGGAGTATAGTGTCTATTAACCCAACAAAAGCTCTGGTAAATAAAAATATATTAATTTCCATCATTTTTAGGATTATTTATTTTAAATAGATCGGTAAATTGTTACCTTTTTGTATCGCAGTGTGAACCAGGTGTAATTGCATTTTACTCTGCAAAAGATATACCAGGTAACAATTCATTCACACCAACTGATGGTGAAAAATTCCTTGTGGATGAGGAAGTTTTCTGCAACGGTAAGGTCCAGTACTTTAACCAGCCTTATGGAGTCATCGTAGCAGAGACCCAAAGTATCGCAGAAAAAGCAGCAAAAATTATTGTAGTTGAATATAAGAATGTTACTAAACCAGTACTCGATGTCAAAGAAGCTATTAAAGACCCAAACAGAGTCAAATTTTACGAATCAGTAGATGCTACAGATATTGGCAGAGATGTTACTAAAGTTATCAAAGGAGGTAATACCATGTACAGTCAGTGTCATTTTCCAATGGAGAATATTGTGTGTGTTATTCATCCTACAGAAGAAGGAATGAAGGTTTACACGTCTTCGCATTGGATAGATGGTGTGCAGGTAGTGTTGTCAAGAGCTTTGAAAATGGACCAAAATTGGTTAGTATGAAACGTTCAAAAAATTTAAGTCGATCTATTGTGCCAATCGTTGAATCAACTCTACATTTTAAATTAATTATTATAATTCAATATTTATTTTACAGCATTGACGTCTACGTTAGACGCGTCGGCGGCTCTTACGGCATGAAAATTACTCGAAACATTCAATCGGCAGTTGCCTGTGGCCTCGTTGTTCAAAAATTAAATAGGCCATGCAGATTAATTCAACCATTGTCTACTACAATCAGAGCAGTTGGGAAAAAGCTTCCGAGTACTACTAATTTTGAAGTAAGGTCCAGTCTACTACTAGAATCAATTCAATTTGTTTGTAAATTTTGACGCTCAAAAGTGCCTTTCATATTTTCATATTATATTCGAAAAAAAAAAAGATTTTGACTTTGAGTTTGTGTGATGAGTGATTAAAATGTAGGTAGTATTTTTTTTTTTAGGTTAAGCCATTACAATATAATTTTCCATAAACATTTACGAGCATGCATGGACTGCTACACTAGTAGGTTCCCAAAAGCGTATTTTTTATGGATCAAGAACATAGTATAGACAGTGGGTAACTGACAGCTCCCACTTTTCAGGTCGGTGTCAACAGCAGCGGTGTTATACAATATTTGAACTACGATTTGTATCAAGACAATGGTCATGCCATCAATCAACTATTCAGTTTTTATGTCATGGATTTTTACAACAATTGTTACGACAAATCGAGATGGAAATTCAATTGTTACAATGCAACCACTGATACGCCTAAGAATGACTGGTTAAGAGCACCTGGTGAGACTTTCGTTCTAACATTGCTTGTATAAAATAATATTTCATATCTATGAAAATATAAACATATCGTTCAGGTACTCCAACGTTTTATCAGATTTCCGAGGCTGTTAAAATAAATAAAACGACTTTTCCCAGATATAAGACCTAGCTAGATCGATTTTTCACCCCCTTAAACCCCTAAATTGCAACATTCAACGACATTGTTGAAGCCGTTTCCGAGATTCAGATTATAATATATACATATATTATACAAGAATTGCTCGTTTACAGGTACTAGATATAGGTTTTGATTTTGTGAGGTTTGCAAAAGGTTCTATTTTTTCAGGTTCTGTAGACAGCGTAGGTCAAGTCGAACAATTAATGGAGCAAATAGCCTATGAACTATCACTAGATCCAATCCAAGTCCGTTTGAATAACTTAGACAGAGAGAGATACATAGCTATAGAAGAAATGTTTAACACAATAAAAACAAATTCAAAGTACGATGAAAGAAGATTAGCAGTCAATCATTATAATAAAGAAAATCGATGGAAGAAACGTGGACTGAGATTTTCACTCTTGAGATGGACAACAGGATCCGTAGGAACCCTTAATATAATCGTATCTGTGTACCGTGGTGATGGAACTGTTGTTATTACTCATGGAGGGATCGAAATGGGTCAAGGACTTAACACAAAAGCCATACAAATCTGTGCTTACTATTTAAAGATTCCCATGAAGAAAATAAAAGTCAAAACTACTAATACAATAGTGGCTCCAAACAGCGTTGAAACGGCTGGAAGTCTCGGATCACAGAACGTTGGATTAGGAGTGAGTAAATGCTGTAAAAAACTTCTGGCAAGACTTGAACCTATAAGAAATCAGATGCCAAGTGCAACTTGGGAAGAAATCGTCGCTACAGCATATGCATCCAATGTAGATTTACAAGCACAAAGTTTCGTTTCATTAGCAGATGTTACAAAATACAATTATGATGTTTTTGGAGTGTCGTTGGCTGAAGTAGAAGTCGATGTGCTGACAGGAGAGTCGGAGATATTAAGGGTGGATATCATGGAGGATGTCGGCAAAAGTGTCAGTCCAGAGATTGATATCGGACAGGTTAGTGATGCCCTCAATTTCTGGTAGAACTGTATTTACAAAATAAGTTGCACCGTTCTTCATTATTTAATTAATGTGCCCGCGATACGAATAAATCTTTACCTTTCCGCAGCGTGTACATAAGTTGAGTGTTTGAATATAAACGTCTTTAAAAATCTTTATTTTATTCTAGGTGGAAGGTGCATTTATCATGGGTCTTGGTTACTGGACTTGTGAAAAGCTCGTTTATGACAGCAATACTGGAGAATTGCTGACCAATCGGACCTGGAACTACTCAGTTCCAATGAACACAGATATTCCACAGGATTTCAGGGTCTATTTTAGAAATAATTCTTATAGTTATGAAGCTATACATGGAGCTAAAGGTAAATTAGGACAAATTCTGGATATATTCCCTCAAATTTTTGAGGGAATATATCGTCCTTGGGGATTCAAAGCTATCTAAGTGTTTGACTAACCATTTGGATTATTACGTTTTTTGTAATAGCCTTATCATTTTCCTGCCCTTATCCCAATTTATTTGGGGTCGGCGCAACATACTATGACTACCGAGATGACGACTAATAGAGAAGTATGGAAGAAAGTCCCTTTCTTCCTTTCACCCCCTTTCTAGCCATATCATCTTTCACACGTCAGTCCATCCATCGTTTCTTTGGTCTTCCCCTACCCTTATAACCATCGACATTCATACTCAAAACTTTCCTCTTGCATTTTTTGTAATATACCAATGGTTTATTTCATATTAGTTTATTTCTTTTCTCACCAAACCTTACCAAAAAGGCATTCAATTATCACATTTTTTTTTTAAATTTCTATTTCAGCTGTAGGTGAGCCTCCAATGTGCATGTCAGTAGTTGTGGCTCTAGCAATCAGAGAAGCGATCTCACAAGCTAGGTTGGAGTCAGGGATACCGACTACAGAATGGTTTCGTATAGGTATGTAATGTATACATTTTGTAAAGAATTTGTTTTGACGTTAAAAATGCATCTATACAGGGTGGATTTTTGAGATGGGGCAACAAGGACAGCTACCTTAACCGTTGTAGCTACAGGAAAACGGTCTTAGGAGACTGACCTTAACTTTTTGAAAAATTTTGATCTGCACTCACAGACTTTGAAAAAATGTACAGTCAGCTAGAAAATGGACAGTTTTCGCAAAAACCTTTTTTTGATGCCAATCGATCCTGTTTCATATAAGGATCAAAAAACCGCTACTGGACCAACTGAGGATTGAGTACTAGAAAAGTTAGAAATCACAAAAAACTTTTCTCATACATTTTGTAGGCAATGAGACTCCGGTTTGTTTGTTAAGCTTTCGCGGTTATAGGGCCGAACGACACGAAACTCTGTAGAAAGATATAGCCTACTTTTAATCGACATACCACGCGGGCAAAGCCGCGGCCTGAAGCTAGTATAGTATAACCTTTCTTTTTCATTTGCAGACGGCCCTTCAACAGTGGAAATGATTGGTTTGTCAACAGAAACCAAAGTCGCAGAATACAAGTTCAATTAAAAACTGTTTGCTTATAACATTTTATTCGAAAAATATATAAGTTTGTCTAGTTTTTACTAATTATAGCAACACGTTATATAAAATTATTTTGATCATTCACCCTGCTAGGGATTTGCACTCAATCCATCGATGAATATGAGGGTGTATTCTGAAAGTGGGCATCGTCGCAAATAGCTCTCAAATATTTCGCAGTTTTGATTAATTTCCCACGTCCCACCAGTGGGACGACGGCAGTGGGACGAAAGGAAATACACGTTATTCTTAAGTGACGTCTCTTAGTATCGGCCTAAGACAATAGAAAGCCGCGTTGGTAACATTGTGATATAAATATAACTTGTTACAAAAATCAATTATTATTCATTTGTTTAGAATACAAGTGATAAAATAAAAATGTGGAAGATGTGATAGATTTTAGAATACCGTTTCTGCTCTCCTAAAAGTAAGCACCTAATGTTTTAAAGACAGCATGGAATACGAAAGTCCCTATTTTAGTTTTAACAGATTTTTTCATTTGTTTGTTTTATTACATAATTATAACGGAGGATGGTATGTGTCTCTTACGTTATTATCAGCTATATTTTAACAATTGTGGGCGTACCGTGGGTAGTGTTAGTTATTAAGCAATAGAAAAACCTTTTGCAGTTTAGATCAAATTATAATTCACGATCAAATTAACCACACTAGCAATTCACACACTGTAGGTACATGACAAAACTATTCGGAACGCGTGACGGTTTCTAATCGTCTTCATTGCTTGACCGCCACCGATGGACTCCTGCTTACCTCCGGCCGGTCCAAGCGTTATGTTGTAGACTCTGTCGAGCGCGGCCAAGCGGCGCTGGCGTCCCGGTTAGTCAACTCAGTAACGTATTTCCGACATATTTGTTTACATTTATTTTCAACAATAGTCTCCTCCTAATCCATTTCTGTTTATTATGACTATTAAAGCTTGCGAGTGTTATAAACTATGTTAAAAGAGCAACATAATACAGTGCGAAAAATTTAAAAAAAATTGCTACATTTGCCTTAATCAAAGCTGCTGCATGCTGCAACTCAACTTGTCAAACTTGTCGCTGTAATGACAGTGCTCGGACCCCGGAAATATCCAAAACGTGGAGATCCAGGGTGACTCCTGAATTTGAAAGTTGGCTGAAAATGGTTATTAAATTGATATAAATGCTATGACTTTCAAAATAATCAGTAGGTGACTAGAATATGGCAAGGATTGTTTCTAAAAAAGATGATGAGTTTGTCACAACCACGGAACAGATAAACCTTATTTATCTTCTGTTCCGTGGTCACAACTATTCAAGCTTTATTTTATAACTCGTATTCACCTAGCATAAATTACAATAACTCTATAGAAAATAGGGAATATTATCTTACAGGAATTTAGCTGCAAACTTTTTGTGAATGTGAAGCATTTTAATCGCATGTTTCAGGAGTTTTATCAACGATATACATGGCTACGAGAGAACGGTCGTTTGCAAAAAAAGAGCATTGCGGAATCAGTAGGAATGGCATAAAATTATAATTTTAAAAATCTCATTTCGTTTTGTAAGGGCTTATTCACTCAAAGCGCATATTTTTATTATTTAAATATTATGTGTACTACTTAATTTCTGTTGATTATTTGGGATCATATTACTGGTAATAGCATTTTCTTCTGTACCGTACCGTGGTCCCTACTTTTTTGTCAGTACAATACCAAGAATAACAGAAATAAATAACATTACAGTTCACCAATAACTTTGCTCACCATACAAATAAATAACGAAAATTCTTATATTATAATAAAAAATACCTATAGTAAATGATAGAAGTCATTTCTTTGTGACCTCTGGGACTCGTGGAGTCCTGTTTGGCACTCAATAGTGCCATTTTCCTCACAATTTTAATACTACACAGCTAAAACAATAACTTTCAGAACAAACCCGTACTGTACGCGCCACAGTGAAAAGTACGAGCGATTCTGCAATCCTGCACGTTCGACTGTTATTTTTTTGCAGGCGCTATCACCCGTACAGTGGTGATTTTTCGCTTTGTGAGCCTGATGCTAATCGTGTGTTCCTGTGGTGAACTCTGCTTTATATTATATAGGTTTATACTTTATTCACGACCTTTTCATTTTTCCACGGATCCCATGGGGTAGGCAGATTTTGAGGGGAGATGTTAAAAAGTAAGTACCTGTAAATTATGTTAAGAGAAATTCAGTAAAAAAAAAAAACTAGAGTATGACAACCTGTTTTGCATTGGTTTCAAAATGAGAATGGAATTTTGAACACTTTAGGTATCTGTTTAGTTTTACTGGTATTCAGTCATTCCTATCTCTTTTATCAAGTTTAAGAAGGGCTCATAACTAAGTAATAACAGCCGCACGGGTCGATCCATAAGGTTAAGCTACTCTTGCCGGGTCTGGTCCGTGAATGGGTGACCATCTTTACACACCGAGTCTCGTCCGTGCCTCGGAAAGTTACGGGTCGTCAGAAGCCCGAAAGTCTGACAACCAGTCTTACCAAGGGGTATCGTATTACCCAGTAACTGGGTTGTGTAGGTCAGATAGGCAGTCGCTCCATTTAAAATACTGGTATTCAGCTACTTCCGGTTAGAGTGGAAGTCCTTTCCCAACTATATTGGGGTTTGCCCCAATATGGTTGGGAAAAGACGAGGCAGATTTATTGATATCAAACTTAAAAGTTAAAAATAATTAAAAATCTTTCTGAATAACGATTTACCTACCACATTTCTGTTAGCAATGGATTGTGTTTCTACGTAATGTTGCTAACAATAATATTTCCTTTGAGTAATTATTTCATGCAGCTTTGTGTAGTTGTGACAATTCCGAGTTGCTAACTTATTCGTTTGAAAGCGTTATGTGAAGTTTATTGAATACCTACTGAGATACATAGGTAGGTATTCCATATAATATTTAAATCCTGGTTTTAGTCATAGTGCATAAATTATAATAATTAATGCACTATGACTATTGTTCAAAATTCCTGAGAATCAGCACTTTTCGAACGTCAAAATTACTATTCTGTGGTGATCACGTTTGACAAACGAAGAACGTCTACGTCATTCTTTTATTAGGTAGGTAGGGATAATGAGCTTACTTTTTGTCAACAATATTATCGATCAAACATTATTCTTCCACTGCTAGACTGGCGTCGCTCAAAACTGCTAAAACGTACCTAATTCTATCTGAAATACTGGCTAAGCAAAGCAGCCAGTTTTCAAGTAAATAAAGTAGAAAACTTTAAATGGCTCGAAATAATAAGTTCATCGGTAATATATTACTAAAAACAAAACTTGTTTTGATGTAAGATTTTACAGACAATTAGACGGGTCCGTGGCTTACGCCCCCAGTGGTCGACGCACCTGTGGCCGACTCCCCCGATTCTATATCTTTTGTTTTTTGTGCTTTTTCACTTAGTACATGAAATGAAAAAAGTGTTTCACCCTAATAATTAAGTATTTTTCCTTGCTAAACAAAAGTTATCTACCAAATAGCAGAGAGAATAGATCGCCACTTAACCTTATCCTTACACACCTTTTCCCCCATTAAAAGCATATTTATTATGTACTAGATCCAAAAAATCAAAAAGACTTCATATAAAATGTGAGTGAATGTTGTTAATACACATTTATAATAAATTACCATATGAAAATTTTATCTTTCAACTTCAACCGACTCGTCAACTAACTGAGCCAAACCAGTTATAGGTAACAATAAAAAGTCCGTCTTATTATCCACAACATTGAAAACAATACGGAAGTAAAAAGTGTGGAAAGTTTGAGGAGAGCGGAGAAATACTACAAGAAAACATCTAAAGAACGGATCAAAAAACCGAATTTAGAGACCAGATTGGACTATTTAGAGCAGTTATGGATAGACTTCAAAGATGGTCACTGGCAAGGCAACCATGAAGGAAAAGCAAGATACATATTTTACTGAAGATATGTACGAGGAGTTCGAGGAATCTTATGTATCATACAAAACTTCGTTGACTATCGACCCGCGCGCCCTATCCAATAACGTGCCGATGAGCGAAAACGGTGAATTGTACAATTCCAATGAATGGGCAATAATAATTTGCACGTGTTGTATCTACTAAATGTAAGAATGGTGAATTTAAACGTCCCATTAGCAAAATATGTGTTTTACCTAAATTAATGTTTTTTTTTTTAATTGTGAACTATGTTAACCTACCTATTTATAAAGTGTTATGATGTTGATACTACCATGTTGTTATCAGATATTAGTTACTGTGCGTTTGAACTGGCGAAACATCACGACAATTTTTTTTAAAATCTCTAGTTCCTGTCTCCAGATCTGTCGCCAAGGGACTTCCTCTAAGTCCGAGGAGGACCCGGTCAAGCAGTAAACTTGATGCTGTATTGCGGCAGAGAGTCCCAATTGAAGATAGGGATGTCATAGATCTCACTGACCAAGACCAAGACTGCAGGAAGAGATAATACTTTCTCTTGCGAATGCCTAAGTATTATCTGCTTAATTTTAGGATGGTATGTTAACTGTACCTTTGGTGGGCGGTATGTCCAAATTGAAATTAACATTTTATACACTCGGGCATACTGCACACATAATAAACCTCATTTCATACAGTCCACTAATTTAGTAATAAGTTTATATAGATATGTCTATAGTTTTAACAAATGTGCTCTGACACATGTCAGTTTGGTTTGACAGTATGGTGTTAAAAGTGCATAGAGATTGCTGCTGCCCATTCTCTACTAAGTCCCTTAGTTGGGCAGGCGGGTTGGCAATTTGATTGGTATATTTTGTTAATTAATCTCTCATTTCTAATAGATCTCTGAGTAGGTATAGTTTTCTTTGATTGATAATAATATCTCAGTTTAATAGTCAACTCAACTTAGTTAATGAGTTTCATTTTAGTTTCTGACTTCTTGTTGTTTTGGTTATAAAAGAACTGTTTTATTATTAAAAGACTTTTGTTTGATATTAGAAGAGAAGACTGGTTGTTTATTTCATTTCTTATTTGATTAGAAATGTCAAAGTTTACTACTTATAAGTTTATTTAAAAAAAAAATAGATAGATACGTCAAACAATGTTAAATGTATAAAAGTTTATATAAAAAATTCGTAAAAATAAATGTTTATTTCGTAATACCTATACCTAATTCTTATTATTTTTTCCCTAATTTATTCAAATATTGTGATTATTTGCAAGAAACACACAAAACTTCCAATCTCGCGAGAAATTGACAAGATCTAGGTATTGTAATTCATAAACTCGCGAGATCTCGCCTGAGTCCCAATCTCGCGAGATTGCATTCCCTAAGCCCAAGGTGTCGCCTAGGGTCTGATGAAAGTGCCGGAAGGTGACCACAGGAACACCTCGATTTTACACGGTAGCTCACATATGAAATTGGATAAATATGTGTTCTATCACCTTATCAAGGTGATAGAACACATATTTATCCAATTCTAATGTTAGAATAAAATATTTTATAAGTAAAATACTTTTTTTAAACAAGCATAATGAACTAAAAAGGAATAAATAAAACTTACGTAAACATAGAACTATAATATTTTCTTAAAAGCTTGAGGCGTGAACGTTGTTCTTTCACTTTAAGATATAAGCCTCGCTAAGCGGTTAATTAGAAAAATTCAAACATTAAAACATTTTGTGTCTGACAGTACATTTGATCAAAAATTGCTTTGAATGAAATAAATCGAATCGGGGGAGTCGGCCACAGGTGCGTCGACCACTGGGGGCGTAAGCCACGGACCCAATTAGACTTGTAAAAAAACACCAAAGTTTAATGTATAGTCGCTACATTGTCATTGCAAGCGAGATACAAATGTCTATTTTCTTCTAAAAAAGTTGAACAGACTAAATAGTCTGGTCAACTTTTTTAGAAGAAAATAAATCTAAATAGATTTATTTTGTTTACAAGTAAAGAGAGGCATAGCGGGGTGTAAAGTCGGGCTGTTTTGGTGTAACGACTATTGTAGAAGTTTAATCTTCGTAAGGGAGAAAGGCCTCTAAATAAATAAATAATAAAGAAAATTATTTAAAAAAACAAAAAACCCGACTGCAAAAACACATAACGCAGGCGGGGACAATAATAAATTAACAATAATAACCGGAAATATGTTGTAACTTTGGTTTGTCCCCGCCTGCGATACCAACATTCTATAGATTATAATGCTTGTTTTTCTCTTTTCAGTTAAGTGTTTTTGCAGTCGGGTTTTTTGTTTTTTTAAATAATTTTCTTTATTTCAAGTTTTTTAGTTCTATTAATATATCTTAATTTGGAATTGACTCATTACCAGCTTTTATTTGATACCAATATTGTTGTAATTTATTTTTAGAAAAACTTTCCCCTCCCTTTTTTTTGTATTTGCAGATGCAATACATAAATATTATATAGCCTATGTCACTTCTACGATTAAGACGAATCTAACGACACCTCATATGTTAAAATCCATCAAGCCGTTTAGGCTACAGAGCGTGCCAAAGAAATAGACATAATACATACATACATACATACATACTCTCGAAAAACATTACCCTCCTTCTGGGTCAGTCGCGTAAAAAAGAATTCGACTGCTTATTTGTTATAAGCCTGTATTGTCCCACTGCTGGGCAAAGTCCTTCCTTTCTCTTCTTTCCACTTTTTCCGGTCTACTGCAGCGATTGCGGGCCAATTCTTTATGAAAGAGGCCGTTCATCCCGCCCCCCTTTGCCGGGCCTGCCGCATAATCGTTTCCTGCTATTTGCTGATCGTTCTAAATTCACAATTTACCAATGTCATGATTTCCAAATATTTATAAGATTTGTAGTGATTTTAAATACTAAATATAAAATTAAAGATATCTCATTTGACAGTTACTGTAAAAAGTACTGGTTTTTTAACGGAACGGAACGGAATAGAAATATGATGTTTGGAGCGTCGCGTCACTTAGCTCCTAAGTCAATTCAGTTTGAGCCTCGAAAGCTGAAGGATGTGTTCAAGAAGTCTAAAGTCTATAACGTTATTATATTGAGAACCTAATTAGATAGTTGTTAAAAATTGCTAAAAGTATACCAAGTTTGTAAGTGTGCAAGAATGTAAAATACAGAAATATTAGTACTGAATTGGTGTATCATTACACCAGCTTACCTAAAAATATTCCGAAAAGTCCCTTTCCGCTATCAACTGTCACGTAACAGAATCCTGTGGGAGACCTCAAAAAACTTACGCCTATCAAAGTTTCAAGAAGTGCTATAAAGCGTCCTCACTGCTAACCCACACCCCATTTAGCATCCAACCCTTATTGAATAAAACATATATTTTTCACCAAACATAAATATTTCTGCATCTGTTTAATAATTCATGTATGGTAATACTGTTGACATACTGTGAGAGTTTTAAGGCTTCACTGCTTAGTTTCAGAATCTTTTGTGATGTGACCTTTGGAAACATGCAGTTCGTTTACTCCATGGATGTGGGGTTCCATATAACTGACCAATGAATAATCGGCTTTGTACTGATTACGTGGGGTTCCATAAAATGCTGGAATAGGACGTATCTTTAGGGAGAAGGATTCAAGAAAACCACTAAATGAGCCACATTAAAAGTCTACACGAGCGATGATAGCAATTTACCTAGTCCTAAATCCTAGTCCGTAGTCCGTTTAGCCGATGTCCACTACTATCCTTTGGTGGATAACATACCAAGTCAAGCTTTTCTCGTATTGCTCATAATGTAGCTTGATTATGTCTCTTATATATACTAATATTATAAATCTGCCTAGCCTTTTCCCAACTATCTTGGGGTCGGCTTCCAGTCTAACCGGATGCAGCTGAATACCAGTATTTTACATGGAGCGACTGCCTATCTGACCTCCACAACCCAGTAACTGAGTAATACGATACCCCTTGGTAAGACGGTGTCAGACTTTCGGGCTTCTGACGACTCGTAACGACTGTCAAAGATCCACAAATGACAGCCGGGACCAATGGCTTAACGTGCTTTCCGAGGCACGGAGGAGTCTCGGTATGTCAAGATGGTCACCCATCCACTAACCAACCCCGGCAAACGTAGCTTAACCTGGTGGATCGACCCGTGCGGCTTGGTATTACTCCGCTACGAGCTCTCTCTATACTAATATTATAAAGAGGTAAAATGTGTTTGTTTGGTTGTTTGTTTGTTTGTATGTAGGGCGTAAACTCCGGAACTACCTACCAGTCGGATTTGAAAAAATATGTTTGCATTGGATAGCCCAATTATTGAGGACGCCGCGGGCAGAAGCTAGTATTACGATCGATAAAACGTAATTTGAACGAAACGACAAAATTAACATTAATTTGTTTTCTCAAAAGTAATTACACCGCCAACCAATTTAATTTGTGATTATAGGTACCCAAGCATACTTCTCAATGTCCATGATAGTAGTCAAACACAGAAAAGCTTATTTATTATAGGTACATTCCAGCATCTACATACAATTTAGAGCCTTTTAAGCCAACTTGAACCCAACAATAACGAAAGAGACGCAATAAAAGAAGTCAATTAATTACTTTTTCTAAAAGCAATCGCTTTTTTATAAAACACTGCTGCTTGGTACAAGTTTCGTGTTACCTTTGGTATAGAATGAACACCAAAGGCAACGAATCTACTGGTAATATTTTTTCTCTTTTCTTCTTTGCTACCCGTGTAGAAAATTAATTTATTTAGCTTCTTAGAATCATTTTTGTTCTGGAATTGAATACGGCTGTTGAAGGAATAGAAAATTATCAAGGCTTTCCATTATTAAAATGGCAAATGAAATAAGATTATTTCATACTTGTACCTAAATAGGATATCGGAATCACTTTTACCGGTCTTGGCTCTTGTGATACAGGAACTCCTAGAACATGACCCAGGGCGTCTTGAAGGGAAAATACGTAATTTTTTTTTTTTTTTTAAAGCTAGAAGGAGTCGTTACATCCTGACTACCCTTGAGAAGAAATAGTTTAAAATTTCGGGAAAGTCCTAAACGGTTACCGGGGCCCCTGGCAACGTACAGGCAACTGAAGGAACACGGGTGGGTTTTAGTCAGTAAGAATCTGACATGCATTTCCGCTCCGCCCAGAGCGGGAGAAGTTATTTGATGAATACCAATCCAAAAAAAGATATGTTTAGAATGTTCAGAGGAAGAAAGTGTGGTCTCTTCTCTATTCCTCATATAAATAAAAGCAGGAAGTCGATTTTAACAAGTATTTTATTTAGATATTTACAAAGACTCTCAGGCAATATTTCGTTGTACAAAAGTTGTAGCAAGCTTTAGCTTACTACATTGTATAATCAATCAATAGACTATGGGTTTTAGTACCCCAAACAATCATATTTAAATATCACAAAAGCTTCCCAATATCGATCACAGATTAAAAAGGTTAAATACAAATTCAAAAACCCAAAGTCCATTGCTTCGAGTATTTAAAAAAATATAAGTTGAATAAAAAATCAAAAATTTGAACACAATTTGGAAGGCGAGGTCAGTTTAGTGATGTCCGTAGTATCCAGCACCGCCGTATCCGCCGAGACCATGGCCGCCGTATCCGAGTCCGTGTCCTCCGTATCCACCGTATCCGCCGTATCCTCCGTAGGCGACCTGGTTAGCGTAGCTGACTGCAGGGGCGCTGTAATAACCTCCATGACCACCGTAGCCTGGAGAAAAACATACTCAATTAATTTATGCTACCTAGAATGTACGAATAATGATGATTAAAAACAACCTTATACTTGGTAAGTAATAAATACCTAACTAAAAATCTCTCAAATCTCAATCGGCTGTTGGTGTATCAAATAAAGAAATAAATCGGATAAGCTATAATAATAATATGTTCAAGAAACACAAATGTTTAGGTAACCGACATGTCCTAGAATCGAAAATTCAAAAACATTTATGATATCCGCACTAATCCCGCGTGGCGGATTACGGCCCACTCGCTCTCTTGGAGAGGATGCCTGTGTCCAAGCAGAGGGAACAATAAAGGCTAATTATGCGCAGCTACACAAAGATTCCACAAAATATCTTCCTCATTTTATAAACACCGACGCTAAACTCCGGCAGAAACTTACGCAGAACCCGCTAATAAGACAACAAGCTAATTAGCAATACATTGCTCTTCAAGAACTGTTGTTACATGTTTACATTTTCTGTTGCGGAACTAAGTCTCACGTTATAAACTTGGAATAACGGCTCTCTACAAACATGTTATGGAGAGCTATTGATATTATTGTTGTTAGGAACAATACTGGCATTGTACTTGAGATAAAAATCACCATTATTTGAAAACAATTTTACTCTTGATTCATGTTCCCACGATTTTAGGGTTAAGTTGTAAGACAATTAATGCAACAACTTCCGTTTACTCTGTCCTTTTTTTTTGTCTACATCTATCTAATTTAATGTATAAAAAAGTTAGTTATTAACATCATACATAAATACATACATACATAATCAGCCTAATAATGTTCCCACTGCTGGGACACAGGCCTCCTCTCTGTGAGAGGGAGTGGGCCGTAATCTATCACGCGGGCCCAGTGCGGGTTGGTAGATGTCACATGTCTTCGAATTTTTTGGTTCTAAGACATGCCGGTTTTGAGAGCAGTGGTGATGAAATTATTTACACAAAGTAAAGCGCCTGCCTGGGTTCAAACCCACGACCGTAACTCGTAAGTCGGGGCCATTAACACTGGGCCACCACTGCTCTGGTTATCGCAGTTATTAACATGTTACTATAAAATTATGACCGTTCATAATTTCATAGAAATATGGATCGTTAATCTTCGATTGCATACCTATTATTTAGCTACACCATTGGGCAGTAATTTTTATTATCATCTGATCTCTGTGAAATGACTATGGAACCGAAAAATTTACACTTAAACTTACCAAGACCGCCGCCGTAGCCGCTAAGACCGCTGTATCCACCAAGGCCGCTGTATCCGCCATATCCGCCGTATCCGCCGTAGCCTCCGTAGCCGCCGCCGTGCGCGGTGGTGTACGCAACCTTGCTGACCGCTACTGGTGCGGCTGAGGACAAAGGAAGAGACGGTTGAGACAACTTAGATTTTTAGGGAGAAATTGAAGTTTCTTTATAGTAGAAATAAGAATCAAGGATTAAAGATTTACATGACTACATTACCTAAAAAAAATTATTTAAAAATTGTTACAAGTCTTAAAAATATTTAATAAAAACTTTGGGACAGCAAACCGTCAGAAGCACTATTCTTGGACAATTGTTTACGTTGAATTCTCGATCCTATTTCTAGTTGAGCAAAGTCCATTGTTATTCTAATAATTAGACAATTAATTAAAGAAACTCTATGTAGGCCCATTTTAACAAAAATAATTATCGCATCACAACATTGTCACCCTGAATTTGTACAATAACAAAACAAAACACGATCTACTAATTAGCTTGCCCAACCCCTTACGTTACGGTCAGTAACGTAAACGCAAAATTACACGTTAATACTATAGGTAGTAGTACTACAGTATGCCAAGGACCGGAGTTTCTCACACACTTGTGACATTGGTGACTAACAATAGATGACAATTGTGGACATTTACTTTGTCTCAACTCGGTTCTATTGAGGTGGAGCTGATTGAGGATCAATTACTTAGGCGATAATTTTCGTTAATTACTGGTGTATGTTTATGTAAATTTAGCAATTTCTAAACGTGCTTGGTAAGTCTAGACATTATATTAGGTTCATTAAAGTTCATACATCTCCGAAAATCTCATATTCCCCTAACTAGAGAATTTTTTTACAAAAAAATCCCTTGTTGGAAAAGAATTGTTTCTTGAATTCCCACAGTTTATTTTTTTATTTTTCATTTGTTTTTACTAAATGTAAAATATTATATTTTATTAACTAAACTAGCTTGCTTAGTGGCCAGTTTATATATGTAGTTTTAATGTGAGAACGTAAAATAAAATATTATAGACATATTTTTATTTCTGTGAAAATGTAATTTAAAGATACAAGTTGATCGTCGTTAATGATGTATTTGTTTCTTGCGATTTTGTATAAAAAAATCTACGTATTTGAATGTACAAAATGGAGCCACACACATCACTTTCATATTATATCCTAAATTCCCAACCCCCACCCATCAACACGAATTACGAACAAGCCACATCCGCAAACATCCTCTGGGAGCACTGTACAAGTGTACACATAGGTACTACGGTATGCTGTGGCAAAACGAACGTGATATTATGGTAGACAGTTTGCAAATCACATCTGCAGTAGTTTGATATACTGTGGCGAGCCAGGAGCAATCTCTGTGCTGTCAGAAGTTTGTTCAAGATCTAATGTGACAGTGGACGTGATGGAAAGATGGTTAGAAAATGAGCATTTTAGGACGAATTGAGAAGGAATATTCAATAGTAGAGGTCTTTCTGTATAATAGGGATCAGGTGTGTTGCAAAGAGAAGTATATAAGATGGTAATGCTCGAGCTAAGCAATAACAGCTTGCACGGGTCGATCCATCAGGTTAAGCTACGCTTGCCAGGATTGGTCCGTGGATGAGTGACCATCCTTACATACTGAGACCGCTTTGTGCCTCGAAAAGCAAGCCCATTGCTCCCGGCTGTCATTAGTGGATCTTTGACAGTCGTTACGGGGCGTCAGAAGCCCGGAAGTCTGCCAACCAGTTGTACCAAGGTGTATCGTATTACCAAATTGCTGGGTTGTGGAGGTCAGATAGGCAGTCACTTCATCTAAAATACCTACTGGTATTCAGCTGCATCCGGTTAGACTGGAAGCCGACCCCAACATAGTCGGGAAAATGCTAGGCAGGTTGATTGATATAAGATGGTGATGTAAAATCCTCTTCCACTCAGCCTTTAGCTAGGTAGGCTTGATCTGAGTCTAGTATTAGCTAGATGTAGCTCAATATCAAGGACTTAGCAGACCTACTATACCCGAATCGCTTTAGCGTGACATTTGCTGTCATTGCCCTTTCTCTAATATTTCTCCGTAGGAGCTCAAACAAAAAACTACGTATAGTTTTTCTTTATTGGAATATGTTGTAGATCACGATATATTCATTCAGGACGTTATCGGACAGAATTTCAGTTTTTTTAAATTAAAATTGCTTGAAAATGTAGTAGGGTCAATGACTGCTAATGCCACGCTAAAGCGATTTGGGTATAACAGGCAGTGACAAGATTATTTTATCAAGGCATTTTGTGTCAATTTTCAAATGAATAACCACTACAAAAACTAGGTGATTCATACAATCACAGTAGCCAGTCATGCGTACAAGATATTTAAGTATTATAAAAGAAAAAAATTACGATATTTTTTTATCTAACTGACAATCTGTGGCCTTTACAACGATTGACCATTCTGTTTACAACAAAAAATATTTGACAAAAAGATTAATATCCTTGCCCGGATGTTGGAATGGATTTGTGCTTGAATTTTTTTATTTATAATAATTAGTCGTGCGTTATGAAAAAGGCTAAGAATTAGTAGGTACAGAAACACACTTTTCCAGAATTTGGTCTAATCTAACATCACACCTGTTAGCCCTGAAGGGATAGGCAGAAGTTCGCAAGTTATGTTTAAGTTCCATGTAATAGGGGGCGAGCTATTTGACATCAACTGAACACAAATACAAGCTCCGGACTACTGAGAAGTTCTTCCTGATGGAAAAACCCAATAACCCGACCCGACCGAATAGCCCGACCTGGGAATCGAACTCAGGACCTCATGGTCAGCAGTAGCGCTTGCGACCACTAGACGAACGAGGTAGTCAGGTTGAATCTTTGTTTGAGTTCAATTGTTTTTTCAAAGTAGAATAAATATTTTGCTAAGTTGTTACCTATGGCTAAAAATATTACTTTGCTAAGTTGTTAGCTATGGCTAACAACTTTGCAAAGTATTTATTCTGAGTAATCATTCAATCTAATTTAGTCTTATGAGACTAAATTAGTCTGAATGATTACTCATACATTAATATTCATTCAATGGTTTGAAAATCACAGAAAATTATATACCGACCAAGCGAATAATGACAGTGCAATAAGTTAGAGCGAATTGATCGAAACAGGGTCTAATGTTAGGCGTAGGCAATTTATTCCTACTGAAAGGCTAGGCAGTCGTCCTTAACCTTAAGAATCATGTACTTACAAGCTAATTTCCTAAATAAGTTCCTACAAAATAAATTGTAATCACGACGAAATAGAACTGAATTAGTCACGAATAGAACAATTTAATTTAGCACTTTAAAACATTGCAAAGCTATAGTCAACTCTAAATAAATCCAGATAAGATTCGAAATCCTTTTTAACACAGATAATGAGTTCTAAAAAGAACACTTATTCCTACTATTAATCTCTTAAGAACTATAGCGCTGTTGCGCTGCTTTATAGGTTGTCTAAGGGCCGTTAATTGAGTGCGCAATTTGCTCAGCGCTTTAAAATTCATAGACATTTCTAATGAGGAACTAATCGATTCATTGGTTTTTATTTTATCTTTCTGTGTTAATCTTTATTCGTTTGTATTTAATTTCTTTTAAATATGTAATCATGGATAAACTGTGAAATTGAAAAAATTACTAAGACCTCAAAAAGAAAAAAAACATACCGCATCTTCATACACCATGCAAGAAAAACACTGTCACCAAAAAGTCTTCCAACAGTATTATTAAAACGTTCTAAAACGGGGATACCAGGGCCTAGTACTTGGTGCCCCCGTCACGTCTCCCAGATGTAAGGTTCTTGGCCAATTTAAACTTGGGCAGACAAGTTGGCTGCGGTCGATTGTTTGAAATTTCCTCTAAATCCTGGTATTAGGAATTTCTAGGCTTAGACATGAGCAGTCAAGTCGAGTTGAGAGCAAAGAACTATGTGGGAAAGGTTTACAGAATTAATGCTTTAGGTGTGCCCTCAAATAGGTTTCTAGGCTTTGTACAGCACAATGATACTGTAAAAGGAGATGAGTTTTTATTCTATCTGGATCTAACTGGAAAATCCAGGCTATTGACCAGCCGTTTTTCAGAAAAACTAGTCAAGCGATTATTTGCCTAGACTACAATGACTGGCCAATCAATGAGAGGACAACAACATCAATAGTATTCGGTACTGAATTTATTGACTTGGCAGTTCAAAACACAATTAACTTCTTTGAACGAGTCCGACTTTAAACTACGGAAATTGTCATTTGACATACAGTTTTTTATTGGAATTTTTCTTTCGTGTTTGATCTTCATAATCTTCCCCATTGTTATTTTCAAAATGATCCGCCATGACACTTACCGTATCCGCCATATCCAAGTCCACCGTATCCGTGACCGCCATATCCGAGTCCTCCGTCATATCCGACACCGCTGTATCCAAGGCCTCCATAGCCGAGGCCTGAGAGGCCTCGCTTTTCCGTCTTCTTCGCGGCTTCCTCAGCGGAGACCGCTACCATGGCTACGGCGAGGACAATCTGGAGATAGGAAAAAATTAAGTTTAATATTTAATATAATTTTTTATTTACCTACAGGCAGTAAAACATACTTAAACACACTTTACAAGCTAAGCTAACACTATTACGTACAAATATATAAAAAAAGGGAGAGAGCTTAATGAGCGTCATCAAATTCGTCCACTTCACTATGAATGGGGAAAGTGAAAGCTGGCAGCGATCCCATGTTGGATGGCACTGCTGATTTTTGGGCTTAAAAATAGGCCAGCTTTCTGGACGAGCAAAGAGTTGTCCAACTGCTTGAAGATGTCTCGAAATACTCGATGAGCACTCGGACCCCATAGCCCTAGTGTTTAAACCCCGAACGGCTCAAACATATAGCTCTCAATAAGCTTGTTCAAGTGAATAGGGCAGTTTTAGTCTATAATCTGCAGTGTGTGAACTGCAATGAAGGTTTGTTTTGGTTAGAAGACCTAAATGCAGGTAAATCTCTCCGATCCGATTGGATCATATTAGCGTAGGTACTAGCAGGGAGATAGTCTCTTTAAAACTGTACAACAGTAAATGTTGAGTTCAACAATTTGGTAAAATCAATTTATTTCAAAATCGTGACTGGGTTCTGAAAGAGTTTCTAGGACGATCAAACATTATTATTCCTTTTTCGAGTCGGCCACATTTTTTTATTTAGGGTTAAAATTTAAGTGAGCTTTTGACACAACCTTCATTGTTTAGTGAATCAGAACCTGTAGAGAACAAACTATTTATGGAAGCCTTTATTATCAAACTACTTGTTTTATTTTAAAACCGACCCTTTCTCTTTTACCTTACAGTTCAAATTAATTGCCTTTTAGTACGTAAAATATCTCTAAGGGCCTATTTCAAGATATCCGAATAGCTACTACTCGTACTTACGGAATAAATTAAAAAATGGAACAGAATATGTATGAAATTATCTGCCACGCTACGAATATTATTCGTACCTGCCAAGTAAGTTAATAGGAGCTTAATCGTAGGTGGTGAAACCTTAGTATAACATGAATGGGAATGAAGCATTGATACAATCCTTTTGTCTCTGCAGGAAATCCAAAGTTACGACACTTCGTTTATCGCGGAGACATAGGTGTATATTTATCGGACACCCACTGTCGTATTATCGCGATAGTTATCGGGTTGGTAAGCAGGGAGTCCTTGTTGTGGTAGATTATGGAGTCTATTGTAATGATTACAAGCAAAATGTAAGAATAAGAGGGTTTTATTCGACTCGTTTCTCTGACATTTCTTTTTCTCAGAAAATTATTTTTCATTATGACAGCAGACTGTTGATTATGTAAGTTTTTGCTCAATATCCTCCTAATAATTTATTTTATTAATATCTCCTGCCCTTAGTTATAATTAGATTCACCAAGTTTACTGAGCTGTAGCTGGCACAACTCTATACCTTAAGATACTGCTAAGAGATAAAATTTCACCTGATTTGACATTACTGTTGATCAAGATTGCCAAGCTTGATGAACACTTTATTAAAAAAATATAATCAATTCTAGTCACCGCTTATCTTTTTGATTTGGCCGGTAATAGATACTTTGTTTTTCGTCCAAAATTTGTTAATTAACACCGTACCTAATTGATTAGGGAAGTCAAATTAAAATTCTCGACCGCCGCCAGAAATTTGCATTTTAAAAGCAATTTATGAACGGAAATATAAAATTATAATTACGTAGTGAATAAATATGACTTACATAAAAGTATGCCTAACAAAAACTAAAAAAAAATTTTACGGCAGCCTTCTTTGATAATTAAGCGTATTTTACTATGAGTTAATTATTTAGTGAAAATTATAATAATATGATATTTTATTCATAAATAAAGAAATAGTTTAACGAAAGAAAAGAAATATGAAGAAAGACTACATAAGAGAGTAACAATAAGTAGCTGCTACTGCTACAGACAGCACCAAATAAAATAATATTTTTGAAAACATTCTTGAACCTACTAAACACGAAACAAGCGAAAAACACTAAGATAAGGTAACAAATAATTTGTAACTACCTACACAAAAATTCAATTTATAAGTAAAGAAAATAAAAAAACAGAAAAAGAAACAAGGATGATAATTGAGCGAATCCGATCGTTATCAACGTACATTTGAGTAATGACGTCTAGCCACACCCACAGTTGTAACTAAGTTATAATTATTACTTACTCCACAATCAAGTTTATTAAGATTTTTATGATTGGTACGTTGAATAATTTGTTCATTTGCAAGATTTTTTTGCTTAGATATAATTGAAGCAAGCAAGTTAAAAATGTTACTATGCTACGACAAAAACAATCACAAAATTAAAAATTCGAAATTAAAACTAAGTAAAGTCATAACCAAACTATGACTAAGTTAAAGAAATTAAAATCTAAGTAGTTAGTTAAACATCGGTATAAAAGAATAATACCAGCCATTGCAGGGCAAAGGCCTATTCTCTTTTTGAGAAAAGTAAAATGAATTATTACAATGTTATCCTTAAAATCAATAAGCTGTTTACTCAAGCAGTGAATATACTAGTCAATCATTATTTAGATCTACACCAACCTTTACGACATAAATTGCTCTTATTTACATCGCATTTGCCCAAAGGTGAAGGTGTGCATTGGCGATCGAAAGGTTTGTGCGTGCAAAGTTTATCACGTGAATTATTGTGATCTTAGGGCAAGCATATTAAGCTAATTTTGAAAGGTTAGAAAATGTACTAAGTTTGTACTACATATTACTAGAGCAAATTTTTATACAGATCACCAGGCAAAACACAAATATTCAACAGAATTTCAAATATAATTATGTACACATTGACAAAGTAATTAATCATAAAGTAGCAGATACAGTGTTTGTGTTTGTGTCCAGCTATCGCTAGAAAGACAGCACATGCAAGCAACTTCAAACAGAAATAAAAAGCAAAGCCAATCAATAAAAATAAACATAACTTCACGCCTGTAATTCCCAAAGGGCTAGGCAGAGTTGTACCTACAGAACACCGAAATTTCGCCAATTATAAGTACCATTTAATGGGAGGCTAGCCCCTTGCCATCAACCGGGGACAAATTCAGACTTCTGGCTGCTACTGAGAAATGTTTGATAGAAAAATCCAATAAGACTGCCCGACCTGGGAATCGAACCCAGAACCTCATGCGACCACGAGACCAACGAGGCAGTTACTAAGATTACCTATTTATAGGTTATAAACAACTAACTACGACATCAATGCAACTTTTCACTAAGCACAACTTAATATTCCACTAAAATCCAAGCACAAACAACTATCCATACGAAATATCAACACCGTTATTGACAAGTAATACACTATGATTTGTTGCAACGCTAAATATCAACAATCGTACTATGAATCATTTCCTATGTATTGAAGTAAGGTATAATTTGCTATGGGTGAACTAGGGCGAACTGTGCAATATCCTATAGCAATGTTAGTACGAATACTACACGAGAGCCTTGAGGTGAGTTGGTTTTTCGGAATTAAGCAGCTTGTTTTAATGTGTACCTACAAACTAATATTACACACATAAAAAAAGATTTGCGATCAGTTTGAAAAATCGAAATCTTTTTTGTTACGGTAGACTATATTATATTTTTTTCTTCTTTTTAGATGTTTTCAGGCAGTGTATTTCTATTTTAAAAAGATATTATAACGTAAACAATTTTCTTAAAAAATAAATTTAAAAAATATATTAGGGTTTCCTAGTGATCACAAACTTTTTTGATGTGTGTATTTTAACATAGTAAGTGATGATTTTATGAATATATTAAGTTTTGATAGTAAATGATAAGCTGCAGTTTTATTTATTGATTTATTTCTGAAGCTACTTCTATTATGATTATTGACTGTGAGATTATGCAAAAGGTCATTAGTGAAAAACAAAAGTTAGTTATTAGGTGCAAGAAAGTGATTTGAAAATTGATTGCTAATAAATTGGCTTATACCTTTAATAAATTCATGCAGATAAGTTAAAGCATTTTACCTAATATAAAATTAATTATGCATTTAAAATTGAATTTGCAAACAGCTGTAATTAGATAGAATATTATTATAACGTTACAATAATATTTTTGAAAAGTGAATGAAATGAGCCTTTAGTTTCAGTACCTAATTAGAATATTCAAATTAATTTTAAGTTTTTCAGGCGAAACATGCTGAATTGATTATAAGATTTTTTAATGTAATAATACCACATTATAATGATTATTTAATAGAAATTCTAATATAGATAATTATTATTGCTATAGCTATTATTTATTTATTTATAAAACACTTGATAATATAATTTTTTTCTTTTTAATTTTTCACTTTATGAAGTAACACTTTATTTACAAAATATTAAGCCCCCAAAATAATAAAAAAGCTCCCTTACCAAGAATTTCATGTTGGCTAGAATATTACACTGCAACGACTGATGACCGACTCCCGCGCCGGCCGCTTATATACCGAACTGAGTCGAACCAAGTACAAACATACTTCAATTATTTACCATTTTTTCTACAGCCAAGGATACGATACGTAGGGGTGAAGAATTATGAAACACTTCGCATTGGCGAAGGTGAATAAGATACATTAAACTTAACAGTCTTTTGTTTAGAACTCACATTTGTGTGAAAGATGAAGAGCATGATACTGGGTTACGGTGCTTAACCCAGTATCATGCTCTTCATCTTTACGGAGGCCTGGTACGGACCAGGAGTTTTTTTGACAAAAGTGAAAATCTAACAATTCGCCACTTTCAAAAGTTTCTTCCATGGTTTAATAAACCCCGTATCGGGAAAATGGTGTGAATTTTGTCTTTTTTTGATTAATTATGTATATCGCACTGTCAGTTATATAAATAAGCTCATCAATTAAGTGCATAATATAATTAGTGGCGAAAAAAATTGTCTTTTAGGGCCTGTTTCACGATGTCCGAATAGCCACTACTTACTGAATAAATTCAAAAATTGAACAAAGCTAGTATGAACTTATCTGCCAAGTAAGTTAATAAGAACTTAATCGTAGGTGGTGAAACAGGCCCTTAATCTTTTGTTTTTGTATTTATTTTTATAGTTATGTAGTTAGACATTTAATTTAGTACCTAGTGTAAATAGTTAGTTGCGTAAAATATTATTAAGAAATAAAATAACTTTATTTTAGCTAATATTTTTTTAAATAATTAATTGTAGTGCCACTAAGTGTTTTTGACTAAGATTAAATCGTGCTTTTGGGACCTTGGTCCCATAGCAAAGTTGTATATGCATGAGTTCCTATCACCCCTAAAAATATGTTACTTTAATCGAGTAACATATTATATATGTCATGCTAAAGAACAATCATCAGGGTGTCATCCTAAGAAAGGTCTTGCCGTGGTAAAAATATAGCCCGCAAGGTTGGTAGTGGGGCTGACAGTTCAGGGTCCTATTCCACAAAACATTAGAATTACAAGTTACAGTAACTTTTACAAGTGCGTGTACCACAAAGCTCTCAGCCACACAATTGTAACGGAAAAACCTTACAAATATGTAAATTGTAGTGACAGGACGTGTATGACCAGATGTATGAACGTAAACGAGGCAAAAGGAGTTTGTAAGGATCGTTGCAAGTGGCGTTCTGTAATTTCTGCTTACCCTCATGGGAAGAAGGCGTGAGTATATATGTATATATGTAGTGACAAGTCTACAAATTATACATAGCCCTCAAATTTTGTGTCACGCTTTTAAAAATGCGTAAGAATTGTAGATGAAGAATTGTAAATTGTAACTTTACGCTTTATTTTCTACCATTTAATTTTTTTGTAGACTTGTAAAGTTTCCCTGGGTCTCCTGGGTCCTGAGCGGAGTGTGTTGAGGCAATACAAAATACTGGTATTTAGCTGCATCTTGGAAGACTGGCAGCTGACTCCAACATAGTTGGGAAAGGCTAGCCACATTGATTGATTGGATGAATTCCTAGGAATAATCGATGCAGAAAGATCTAGTACTTAATTCTCCATATTATATCACCTTGTAAAGGCTAAACCAATTGGTGGTGAAGACAGGATATGTCAACAATGGGTAATTCCAACTTTTCAAGGTGTACGTTCTAATTCATTTCACAGCATGTCAATTGGCATTTATTATAGTGATTGATGACTATTCTGATTAAACCAAAGGATTCATGAACTCTTTAATCATTCACGTCATTCTGGTTATTATGCAGAAGTCATAATATCAACCGTAATTAAGCAAATTGTAATGTAAACAAATATTTGACACTTTAATGAGTGACAAGAATTATATCGTTGTTGGCATAATAATCAAAACTGTTTTAGTAGGTACGACCTCCGTAGTAGAGGCACTCAGAGGTTTTGAAATCGTATTATATAGATATTATTTTAGAAGTGAAAACTTCTTTAGCGGGGTTGTGCACTTTTTTTGGGATGGGTAAAAAATTTTAAACTCGCGTCAGGACTTGAGCGTAAGATCCGTTGCCTAGCAACCGACAAAGTAAATATCAAAATAAATAGTCTTTGTCATTACGTAAATATTGCGAGGTAAGAAATTTTACCCATATTGATGTTATTATATATACCTAGTTATACACCCAAATAAACACCTTTAATAATTTATATTGACATTGAATTGCTTGAATTGTTACTTAGCTCTCTTCCTCTATGTTCTATGTTATGTTGTTCTATGTTAGAGGGTTTGGTTTCCGCACTTAGTCCTTCAAGTGGACCATTGTGCGTGGGCCATGGCGGCCGCTTGGGGGGGTTATACCAACCAGCCCACCTCCCTCCAGAAGCTAATTAAAGCTCCTGGCCTGTTCAGAACATCCGTGAAAGATCTGGGTGACCCGAGGGTTTGTGTTCTAATCTGGGTGACGCCTGTGCATTCAAAGAGCACGTGCGCGACGGTCTCCTCAGCCTCCATGCACGCCCTGCACAGAGGACTGTCCGTTATACCTATTGTGTGGAAGTGTTTGTTCAGCGAGCAGTGTCCCGTGATGGTCCCCGTCACCAGGCGCAGGCCGTTCCTGTCCAGGCGTAGTAAACGTCTGGTTAGTCCGCTATCCACTGATGGCATAGCTTCCTTGGACTGCCTGCAGCCCGGTGCCGAGGTCCACCAGTACTCCGCTTGTGTGTTGGTGAAATCTTGTAGCCACCTGCGTATTTGGTTGAAGGGAATGGGTATAATAGGCTCGGGTCCACAGACTGCCGTGCTAGATCCCCGTCTAGCAAGCTCGTCCGCTGCGTCGTTGCCTAGCGATCCGCTGTGTCCTTTTATCCATTGTAGTGTCACCGTGTTGCGGCCAGACAACGTTATTTGCTCTCTTCCTCTCTCCTAATGTTGCTGTGCCCGACAGGGTCCATATTGGTCTTTTACTTTGTTATACCATCTATGTAATACATATGGAATGCAATAAAGAATTGAGTATTGAGTATGATGGTTAATAAAAAGCAGTCAAAACATACTCCATGAAAAGTGTTAAAATAAATTGTTTGTTGTTAGACTATATTTTGAAAATAAATAAATATACTACTACTACTAATGAATATTGTATTTAACCACATAAATAGTACTTTACTATAGTACTTTTATACTGATAAATAAAGCAATTCGTGCGATTTCACCAATGAAATAGAACGCGTTTAGATGTGCTAAACGCGTTCTCAAGAGCACAATATTATAATACAACAACAATACACAACAAGATGTTCAATATTCCATAACAATTTTGACACTGACAGCTCTTGAACGCGTTTTAGAAATGCTGATCGCGTTGAGTTTTATTGGTGAAATCAGCCCGTAGTAGAATTAAATAGTTGCGAACTAAATTAGAATCATTTAATTGAAGACTAGCTTCCACCGGTTTTGCCCGCGTGATATCTTTATAAATTATTATAGTCTATTTTACTCAGTGATAATATAGCATTCTACTGGTGAAAGAATTTTTTAAATCGGTTTAGTCGTTTTTAATTTATTTATTAAAAACGAAAATACGAATCATTTCTCTTTATAATATTAGAACTAAATTAGAATCATTTAATTGAAGACTAGCTTCCACCGGTTTTGCCCGCGTGATATCTTTATAAATTATTATAGTCTATTTTACTCAGTGATAATATAGCATTCTACTGGTGAAAGAATTTTTTAATCGGTTCAGTCGTTTTTAATTTATTTATTAAAAACGAAAATACGAATCATTTCTCTTTATAATATTAGTGTTCTGCCCTCAAAACGGTAAAGGAAAACATCGTGAGGAAACCGGCATGTTCTAGAAAAAAAAATCGAAAACCTGTGACATCTACCAATCCACACTGGGCCCGCGTAGTAGATTACGACCTACTCTCTCTCTCACCGAGAGGAGGTCTGTGTCCCAGCAGTGGGAACATTATAGGCTGATTAAGAATATTACTGTAGATAAGCCTCTGATGGACGTTAGGATTTGATCGAGATTTCTTTGTCAGAAGATAATACTCAGAGAAACTGTTGTTTGAATGTAAACGCTATCAGCACATCTAAACTAAGTTCAAGAGCTGTCAGTGTCAATATTCCACAGAAAATAATGACACTGACAGCCCTTTTAATCGTGGTTAATGTGTTGATCGCATTCAGTTGCAATGGTGAAATTGGCCCTAAACCGCATAACTCTACTTTACAGTAGAGTTACCCGATTAACTCCTTTTTGAAGTCGGTTAAAAAACCTGAATCCGGGTATGCCTCTGCCTTATCCTTTGGGAAATACAGCCGTTATGTTATATTTATGTAGTAAGTCAATTAAGTGTGTGATTAAGTATTTGTGTGTGACTATTAAGTGCAACATAGTGTGCGGTAAGTGCTTGTCATTTCAAGCCATAGTAGCCTAAAGGCAAAGTCGGTAACTGGCGGTAACTGGCGCCCAAGTAGTCGTGAGTTCAAACTTACCCTGTCAAACTTAGGAGCATATTGTATGTAAGCTAGCGTTTACAAACATATCGGTTTAAGTTACCGGGGTTATAATAATATATAAGTGCTTAAACTTTTACTTAAAGTAGTATTGTGAATTATTATTTGACGCACATTATAGATTTATAATAAACAGTCGCTCCATGTAAAATACTGGTATTCTGCTGCATCTGGTTAGACTTCAAGCCAACCCAACATAGTTGAGAAAAAGCTAGGTAGATGACGAAAGATTTTTAATAGACGTAGTTTAGAAGCAAACTCCCAGTTCATCTATATACATTTGTAACGAAAATTTTTTGTCAGTTTGTCTGGATGTTGGCGCAAAAACGGCTGAACAGATTTGGATGAAATTTGGCACATAGATAGTTCATAATCTGAATTAACACATAGGTCTGATCCCGGAAGTCCGTTCCCGTAGGGTATATTCCGACAACCACGCAGGCCAAGCCGCGGGCAACAGGTAGTAGACAAATAAATGCTGTTGATTCCATTTTATTTTAAAGTACGCCCAGCACACCCAGCAGTAAGTTCCGTTACCATCTTTGAGGATTACCTTTTACCTCGATATGAGCAATGCTCGTGTTGCTCCTGCCAATAGAATAAAATATACCCACTATTAAGGGACTCAGGAATTAAAGGAATACTTTTCCCTCTTACCCACCTTTCTATTTCACGGTAGATTATATTTTTTCATCCGTTTTTTTTGTAAAAACGAATGCGGATTATAACAAAAGAAACTATTTATAGAAGCTTTCATTGTAGTTTTTCAGAGACCTTGACTAAATTACTTGCATAAGTAACGTAGCGAGATTGACCTTACTTCTTGAATGAATTTGTTTTCATTCTTTTAACATACTTAGAGCGTATTTTTTGGGCATTTTAGACTTCATGTTTTTTTCTCTTTCCTGAATTGCACTTATCATCAATTCTCATTTCTCAATTTTAGGGAACGTCTTTACATCAGCCTAGGGGCATACATTGCTGAACATAGACCATTGCTATGATGAACATCTTGAGATGCTTCCTTAGACAGAATTTCCCCTGCTACAGACGAGGCATCAAAACTTGTGTTCCCTTCGTCTTAGCGAACTTACTTTGTAAAATGAATGATAGGTTGTCATTCGATCTGAGAAAAATTTTGTTATCCATTTTGAATTCGTACCTATTTTGAGTTGCTATAACGATATTAATTTTTGCTAGGTACTAATATTTTCACTCGCTGTCCAAGTGCAGTTTAAACAAAACTAGACTAAGCGACATCCTCTCAAATCCTAACTATGTATCAACTAGTTCACAAGTATATTACTAATTTGCAATTGTGAAGAGGTCACACATAACCCCATAGAACCTCCCATACTCCAGCCTTTCTCAATAATTTCTCTAGACGCTTCAATAGCAGATGAATCAACGTTGACGTAATATTTGCAACATAAGGCTCTAACTATAATTCTGGACTGTATCGGTTAATTGCATCTACGGTTTTGTAATTAAAACAATGAATGCATTGTACGCATGTATGATTACAGGGTGTTCCATTCAAAACTGCTTTATGTTTGGCCAACGGCTGACGAAAAAGTGGTTAATGCTGCCAATGGACATTGTTGTGTAGTTTGAAGTCGCGTAGTGCCTGTAATTCACATTCACCTGAAAATTTAACTGGATCTTTACCGTTATAGGCATTTTCATCATGTCTCATGTCATGCCTCTTGAACTGATAGGACAGTGACAGGTCGGCCCGAGTTAACTCAACCCGAATAATAATAACAGATTCTACGTCGTCAAAGCACTTAAAAAAAGTGGTGTGTACCGTCGGCTTGAAAAGTATCGACCCCTTAAAACATTGAAGATTTTTTAAGCTTATTGTTAGAATTAGTTTATTAATTTTTAAAGAATATTTGTAATAAATAATTATATAGCGAGAAAGTAGAATCAATATCATTAAATGTACACATTATTATATTCAAATACGTATAAGCGAAAACTGTAACCGCAAAACCGAGGAAGTAAACTATCTTAGGATCAACCTACTTGATCACTCATTCATTGCACTGTCAAGGTCAAGAACCCCATAAGGTTATATTTTCGATATGATGGTCCGACCAATGCAAAGTCTAAGCCTGACTGCCTGGTGACTTTCTGGGACACGGGGATACTTAAGTGTTGTTCAAGAATCGAACTTGCAACCCGTGGCGCAAAATCGCTCAGACACTGATGTAATCAATCAGTCATGTTCGTGCATAAAAATATTTTTGAAGTAAAAACTTGTTTAGCGGCGTTGTGCACTTTTTTTGGGATGGGTAAAATATGTTAAACTCGCGTCAGGATGTGACCGTCAGATCCGTTGCCTAGCAACTGACAAAGTATATTAAATAGTCTTTGACATTACGTAAAGATTGCGAGGTAAGAAATTTTACCAATATTGATGGGTCAAAGCAGTCAAAACATACTTCATGAAAAGAGTTTAAATATACTACTACTAATGAATATTGTATTTAACCACATAAATTATAGTACTTTTATACTGATAAATATAGCATTTCGTGCGAAATTATTGCCCAACCATTCCAAAATATTCAAAAATGCACAACGTTAATGGTGCCGATTCTCTTGTACACTGGACTAAACTATCACTAAAATTCCATACTTTTGGCTATGAGAATCTTAAAGCTATTCTGACAAAAAAATCTCTAAATTAAAAAAATATTTCGACACATCTAAAATCGAATTTGACAATCGCGTTACGACTCCATGTGGTACTTGTTTGCTCTACTCCGTGAATTTTTTTGGAGCCGGAGGCGCGGGTGGCTGCCTCGACATGTTTTATATGGAATTTATCGCTTTTTGTATAGAAAATATGAAAAATTATTAGCAACATGTCGGGTGATAGGGGTTTAAGGGCACTACAGGGGGTCGAAAATTTCATTATTTTTGCGATAGGACGCACCATTTTCGAGATATAAGCAAAAGAAAAAAAAAAATAGTACCTACTGTTTTTGCACTGAAGTCGAAGTGTTGGTGTGAATTTTAGTTCATGCCAACTAATTTTATTCCACTCGTTTTTAATCGCGTTTAAAAATAATCAGATTTAGTTGGATACACTAAATTAGGTGAAAAACGTCAAATTCAGAATAGCAAAACTATTATCTCAGTGCAATCTTAGTGCTGTCAAACTAAAATATAGTTAAGTTGTGTCACTTTAGTCTATTTCAGAATGGGAAAACCTCGTCTGACAGGACTAAACTAAATTTTAGTGATTTTTAGTCTAGTTTAGAGGCATTTGTGACAAGAGAAGCGGCACCAATGTTCAAGTTTTCACTTCTGCAGGCACTCCCGGGGTGCAACCCGTTGTTTTTTTATTGTTTAAAAACATGATAAAAATATGACATCCTACAATGACATAATGTCGAAAAAGCTTTTCAAAATAAAATCAGCCTGTATACACAACTTCAATCCTACAAGTAAAATTTTACTGCATCCATTTCTGCGTACATACATGGGATGATTTCAGTTTCGTAACTAGATCTACATTATTAGTTCATTCTGTGATTGTCTCAGTTCTCTATTTGGTTATTTTAGAATTGACCTAAGGCTTATTATGGCCCTATGGGATGGTTATGCAATAATTTTTATGGTGATTTACTGTTCATTATGACAATTGTTATAACATGTTTGTGTATGTTGAGCTAGAAAAATGTTACCAAAAAATGGGACAATAATGTTGTCAATAACTTTTATGTAACTTTTAATTTTAATTGTAACGTGTGTGTTGTAGTGTAAAGGTTGACTTTAATTTTGATTTTAATTTTATTTTAATCTTCTTTTAATTATTATAATTTGAGTCTACGTTATTCGAAATAAATGATTTGATTTTGATTTTAATGCGTTATAACATAAAAAATCGAAGGGACAATACTTATAAAAAAAAGAAGAGACAAATTAAATAATTCGATATTATGATTTTTTCTAACCTACCTTAGAAAAAAATATAATATCGGATTATACAAATTTGCTTTCCGCATTACTTTTATTTTTTCTCATTATGTACCCTATTAATTTGAGAAAGGTTCTCAACTGCGCCACACACATAGTCCCACCCACTTATCAATATGTACCAAAGGCCCTTCACAACAGGACATCCGCTACTGCAAATTCCGAGTAATTATTTTGAAATTGAACTATTTTTATTGCTACATCTAGACTTATTACAGGTAATATTACTAGTGAAGTATGTAGAATTGTTTTTGGGTCAGAACTCGGTAAATACTTGTCGGTTCGTTGCCAAATTTTGCACTTACGTACTTATTTGGAACGTGAACATGATCTAGTGTGAATTATGTAGTGTTTAAAGGTATTGTTTTTTCGTAACGCATCGTTAGTTGATTGGAGCAAGGCTTAATTATTTATTGAAAAGTTAAGCTGAGTATTCATCCGTATCTTTACATATTATAAAATGAACGACTCTCTGTTTGTCTGTTAGCGGGCTTAACACCAACATGTCCACTTTTTCTTCGCCACCCAACATTTTTTGAAGTATAACGCCGGTAGCACACCACCGCCGTGAAACCATAGCAGCTAATCCACAGTAGTAAAAACTTTTTAAATCGTCGTGAATTCAAATTTGGAACAATGATGACAGCAAAATTGTGACCGTAGTATGTCGGTTTCAAATTAAATGAAATGAAGGTGATTATTCTGTACATAGGATATCGGAATCACTTTTACACGTCATATTAAAAATAAGTTAGATGAGGTCGGCGTTCCCTATCTGACTAGGCTGAGAAGAAAGGCCGAAATAAACTCTCTCGAGTCTAAACTGCTTATGAAAAGTTTTTCTTTGATACATCATTATTTTGACGTTCTAGCCCTTCTATTAGGCTTCTCTTCGTTACATGGAAATGCACAATAGCTCGATTAAGGAGTCCGGGAGTGTAGTTTCCGAAAACACTCTTCGGGAAAAATTAATGTTCAGAATTTGGAATCACCTAGACCAGCGTGGAAACTGCAGGATAGTCTTTTCATAAAGGCCACGAGCGGTTATTGTGTGTGCTGTGTCATTATATTATTCAGAACTAGCGACCTGCCTCTGCTTCACACTGTATGTCTTGGCTTGACAAAACATTGAGATTTCTTTAAATAATAATGTAAGTTTAATATTAACGTATTTTAGACACAAACCTTCTAGAAAAACTTCTCTAAATTATGGTGAAAACTGCATCAAAATCCGTTGCGTAGTTTAAAAAAATAACGTGGTTACACAAACAGACGCAACTTAATTTGTAATGCGTATAGAAAAGATGTTGCCATAGGCCCAAATAATATACGATATTGCACAACACTGCTCTTCGGATACTGTTTTCGTGCATTTATGTCACACGAAGTTGCTTGGCGTGTGTGTATCTCGTAATGTCGTGTGACATTTCTTATTTCGAAGTGATGTTGTAGGTCATCCATCAATGAACCAAAGTTGTCCTGCACTGGACTTCTGAAGCTGATCATAATGATGAAGTGTGTATCATAATTAACAACTTTAAAACATAGGGTTGTCAAATTAAATTTTTGGGTCACAGGGTTGACGAAAACGGTGTTTTTTTTTTCTTTTTATACGGTGTCCAGACAATAATTAAACAGACTTTAGATATCTTTTGTTTTCTTATATTTTGTGCCTTCCAAGGCCTAATAAAATTTTGGGAAGGGCAGGCGTTTTTGGGAACTATCTTATGAAGTTTTGACGTTTGAAAACTGCTGATTCTTAGCCTAATTTGAATAAATTGGCTTCTGATTTTAATTTTCTTCCTCTTTTTTATAACGATATTCTAAACTCTCTTATTATGATTGGATATAGATACCACAGCAGAGCATCATACAGCATACTACAATGAAGGTTACTTACGAAGATATTGAAAGGTAAAAGACAAATAATTAAAACCTCCTTCAGATTATAATAAGGAAGATGCCGTAAATCATCAGAAATATGACAATATTTTGCATAAAACTATAAAGAACTTCGAGTAAGTAAATTGTAAACTGGTCTTGAAGAAAATATATATGAAGTTAATCATACCTCACAAGTTGTTGATGTTGTTTGTGGAGGTTTTATAAATGAACTAGCGATCCGACCCTGTTTCGCATGGTTTTTACTGCTTGATAAAACATCGAACTGTTTACCCTTACATGTAAGTGTAATATTAAAATGTTTTATACATAAAAAACTTCCGGAATAAATTCTCTAAATGATGGTGAAAACCGCATGAAAATCCGTTGCGTAGTTTAGAAGAACGACGCAGTCATACACTCACACACACACACACGCGGTCACAGTCACTAAAAGTGATTTTATTTATAATATGGACACTATAAATAAGATCCTGTATATTATTTAGAGTTATGCCCGACTTATCCAATTAGTCACCAAAATTTTACTCCATACTCCATACAGGAAGTCTTGCCTAGTAGTGTTCAACCTGTTATTAGATGCTTTTGTCGCAGTAAATTTTCAACATTTAAGAACCATTCCAAGCATTGCAGTAAATATAACAAATTCAAGTTCATTACTTAGCTAAATGACTCAAAATCTGGTTTGAAAGTAATAAAAGTGACTATTATGTGACTAAGTATTTAAGTAATGTCTTAACACAATATTTTAAGTGCAATTAACATGTGGGGCGACGTCCGCTTCCTTTGGTTTTTTTAAAGATTTATTTTTATGTTCCAATGACACATTGACGATAGTCAAAACCTTGTATACCTCATTGGGAAATTGACCTTCGTCTACTTTGTGGATTATAAAGGAGCTGCTTAGAGGTTGCAATAGGATCTAACTGTAGCAGTCTGGATATCTGTAGTAGTTTTATGGATTCCTATGATTTACGGACCGTTATTGGTTAATTTTAAGACTCTTGTATATTTACCAATAATAAAGCAAACGCTCCATAGCTTGCATAGACCCACCCATATGAAGTAGCTATCACAGATTGAGTTAGCTTACGAATCTATTTATATGCCTTTTTTTTTGGGTGGGAAATCATCAAATGACTTCTCCCGCTCTGGGCAGAGCGGAAGGGCGTGTCAGACTCTTACTGACTAAAACCCACCCGTGTTCCTTCCCTTGCCTTGCCAGGGGCCACGGTTTCCCCTTAGGACTTCCCTGAACCCCGGTAGGCATCGGCCCTAGCGGACCCCGTCAGTTATGCTGACATCTCTTTGAGGCGCGCGTGGAACACGACGCGCCGACGACCCGGGCCTGGTCCTTATCGGACGGCGAGCTGCCCGTTGCTCTCCGTCCGCAGGCCCGCATCTATTTATATGCCTGGATTGGCAATAAAAAAAACTAATTGGTAAGCAAAACAATTCGTTTCTTTTATAAGAACTTACAATTAATGGACAGAATTTTGACAACCTTTTGATACTGTAGCGGTAACACCGCGACATACGAACTACGCAGTAAAGACATGACGTCACACAATTCCTGCATCTCGCAGTTAGAGTTTACCAAGCGAAAAACATAGATAAGACTATCCGAAATCAACACATGGGCAGTTGCCCGCCAGACATAACACCCGTCTGGTAGGAGGATCCTCCCTTTTCTATGGTGGATGAGTGAACTTTACACCCTGTTCCTCATACCCCTAAATTGGTGACCCCGAGAATGAACGTCAACGCAGCCTTCGTGCAACTACTTCAGCGTGACATCATAATCATCACTCCCGCAAGCTTTCGTGAGGCGAGTCACACAGCCAGCCAGCACCCACGGCTTCAACGGGTATCCTGACCACCAGCATGCAGCGAACGCGCATTCCTGGTCATCACCCTCAGCCACATCACCCCGACTCACTGGGGAATCACCGCAATCACCTCAATCACCGCAATCACCTCAATCACCGCAATCACCACAATCGCCGCAATCACCGCAAACAGTTCCGACCCACCGTGAACTGTGCGGCACCCGGTTCCGACTCACTGGAACCACAATCACCATCGCCGCAATCACTGCAGACAGTTCCGACCCACTGTGAACTGAGCGGCACCCGGTTCCGACTCACTGGAACCACAGCTGGCACTGTGAAGCATCGCAAGATCCAAGACTCAGCCCACTATCGACCTCCGGTCTCCGGAGGGGAGTGATGTAGCGGTTAGACCGCCACATACAAAAACTACGAAACAAAAAGACATGACGTCACACAATTCCTACATCTCGCAGTTAGAGTTTACTGAGCGAATAACATAGATAAGACTATCCGAAATCAACATATGGGCAGTTGCCCGCCAGACATAACAACCCGTCTGGTTGGAGGATCCTCCTTTTTCTATGGTGGATGAGTGAACTTTACACCCTGTTCCTCATACCCCTAAAATACTAACATAACCTATCCCGGGCGTCTGGGCCCGGGATGGTTAAAGCACACATATAAAACCAATACTTTCTCGACTAAATGAAGAAACAAAAATTGCTCGGATAAAAGGTAAAATATTTGCCGCAATACGTTGTTGCTCCATTTTCCTGAATGCTATTTTTAAGAACTTCAAAACAAAATTATTTCTCATTATATTATGTAATGTTCGTGAATATTGTTCGTAATTTTCTCAAGGAGCTATATAATATAAAAATAATAATTTTTTTAACAAGGTTGTGCGCATAACTAGTGCAGTCATAAAATGTGCAATTGTTTATTGAAGTAATTATTATCATAACATTAAATTATCTGTAGTCATTGCTAAAATTGCTGTTAATGCCAAGCCAACATTGGTTGTTGGGTATCTAGTCAATGTTGGCCCGGAGTCTTTGCCTAAAACTGGATTGCGATAGTCTATATTGCCAGAAAAGGCACCAAAAAAAAATTTTACCCAGCACTTTGCCTCTAAATTTAAATACATTAACACCAAAGGTTTAAAAAATAAATTCTGGCAGTTACAAAATAAAAGAGTTTTTTATATTGCAGAAATTAAAACAACTATTTTAAATTATCTTCGGCATTTAAATTATAAAGTCAGAAGCCACAGGTCTCTGGTGAATAAAGCAAAGGATCAAAAGATTCATGATTACAGTAATATTTATAAAGTTCATAAACTATTTCGAGCTTTCAACCGTAACTAACCGATTTTTTATTCCCTCTTGACTTTCGGTTGACGCGTCGAATCAAGAATCGAATCAAAATGTTTTACAAATTCATATTTCGTTGCTGTGGGACTCGCTGATGGTTTCAAAAGCAAACTTGGGATCGTACAAATAACATCACGCCAGTATTCCCCGAAGAGTTGATCAGAGGTGTACCTACTTATAGTACACTCACATTTCGCCATTCATATTTAAGTCCCGTGTAACAGGGGGCAATCTTATTGCCATCTACCGGGTACAAATCCAGACTCCGGGCTGCTACTTAGAAAATCCTGATGGGAAAACCTAATGACACTACCCGAACTGAAAATTTAACCCAGGACTTCATGCCACAAACAAAGCAATGAATAAATAAAGAAAGTAAACCAAAGAGTGTAGAAGATCGCCACAGTTACGCCCTTGACCCGATACTAGCAATATACAGGGATCAGTTATTCTAGAAGGATAGTTATAATTTCATCAAAAATGGTTTCCCGAGCAATGACATAATGTATAAGTATAGGGGAGAGGAACACACTGCCTTGCAGCAGCAAGGCAGTGTATTCCTTTCCACTATAAGAAGAATCTACTTTCCTCTTTGAGCAGCAGTTAATTCTTCCAAAATAATACTATAGGCACCCACGAGTGAAAAAGGAGCAGTCTACATGGATATAGTTTCTGATTCTCAACAAAGAGTAGCCGTCATTAAACACTCCGGACACTGTGTTCGACATACCATGGCCAAACTAACGACACATCGCGACAATGTCACACATGCATTCAACATCTTTCCCAGATAATTACGATATACTTCTAAAACACACCATTGTTGAAAGAAAAATTTAATTAGCTGCGACAGCACATCTGTCCATACCTTATTGTTGGAGGTTTTCCCACAAAAAAGTATCGCTTCGTCCTCTGTGAGGTCGCTCCAATTACGACCAAGTACGTTACATGTTTGTTTTTGTGCGTTTAACTGCTAAACTGATGCAAGGTTTTGAGTGAAACTTTGTTTAACCACAGAAGCTAGTGTTGTTATTTTTTTACTTGTGTTTATAAAGTAGGCCGTAGTGCCTTTACGTGTTTTTAGTTGTACTATTTTCATGTCCTTTCAAGGGCTCGAAACTGGGTTGAATCTGCTTAAATCACTTACCAGTGTAAGTGATGCTTTTGCAGCATAATTGTTTTTATTATTGTCACCTGTCGTGATGGTCGTGCTCGAGAAATAAAACCTTCAGTTTTATCATTCACAGGTTCACAGGGGTGCCATCCATATTTAGGCAGTTTAAAATTGCAATTCAACGCCGAATTCTTCAAAAAAGAAAAATCTTTTTAGTATAAATCTCTCACATACAAATTCTCGCTCAAAGCTAGCATGTATAATTCGTTCAGATCTCTTCATTACATCACAGAGATATATGGCAAGGATGTAATCATAAAAAACGGGCCCGTTCACAGGTGACGGGTCCCGGAAACGGTACAGTCCGACCCGTTTTGATGCGAATTGATCTGCGGTTTAGAGATCTGATAAATTGGAAGGGCTTTCATAGGTGTGCGTACAGTCGGGGAAATATTCTTTTGGTAAATAAAGTTTGACGTTTAATTTATTCAATTGTTTTTTTTATTTACTAAATGTGGCTACTTTCTATTGTCGATGTTTTTGGGTTGGAATAGTTTTATTTTCATTTGGTATAATTTATTTACTAACAATTTCAATAAAAACTTGTCCCAAGTAATATCGAGATAATTTTTTCGAGCTACAGTATTATTTTCTTGAATTTGTATTTACATGCCTACAAGTATTTTGTTTTTCATTTAAGGACATCGGTCTTTTACTTCGTCCTTTGATCGTAGTTCTGTTAGCCATTAAAGTAGTTGTAATAACGTTGTAAATTGACAACACAATTTATCAGAGCTTAATCTAGCTTCCATCTTGAAGTTAAATTAAATTATAGCTCCCTGTCTGCACATCTGAGGTAATCTTTAAAGCTTATTTTCACCTTTAGTGAACTTGAACCGTAAACTTATTTTATTGTCATTTGGAGTTTAAATACCTAAGTGATATTGTACCATATTTCTACTCATAGTGTTATGATCATGAAATGACTGTAGTTTTTCATAAAGACGGCTTTGAATCTTAGCAATTCATTTTATAATTCTCCACAAGGAACCATCTCAGCATGGAATCTGATTATTCGGATAGAATTAAGGATACCACAGATGGACAACATCATGTACAGTCAAGAAAATCAATTGTTAAGCAAAAAACCCTACCTCAATTTGCGCCGTATCATAGGTACAACTGTCATTTGTGATTTGAGTTTTAGGACAATTTAAGTTGGTAGTCTATTTTCTTGACTTTTCATTTCCCCTGATTTCCCCTAATTTTACATACAAAACGTCAAAACTCATAAGTACGTCACATACCTCGGTTTTTGACGGATAAAAGCAATTTTTTTTTTTTCACAAATCCTCTAATTACAATATGCTAAAAATCCTATTCAGGAAACTAATACCTACCACCAACAAATCCTCACAAAAAGCAGGCGGTAAACTAAGCTATAATCGTTTTTTGATTAAACTCTCGCATGCGCAAGTTGCAGGTAAGCCCCTGATTTATAACGTGAGCCGCCGCCGATGCATCGGAAATTCTGTCGAGGTGTATACAGGGTGGATTTTTGAGATGGGGCAGCAAGGACAGCTACCTTAACCGTTGTAGCTACAGGAAAACGGTCTTAGGAGACTGTCCGTAACTTTTTGAAATATTATGATCTGCATTCACAAATTTTGAAAAAAAAATTACAGTCAGCAAGAAAATGGGTTGTTTTCACAAAAACTTTTTTTGATGCTTATCGATTCTGTTTCGTAGAAGGATCAAAAACCTCTACTGGGCCAACTGAGGTTAAAGTACTAGAAAAGTCAGAAATCACAAAAAACTTTTCCCATACATTTTGTAGGCAATGACACAATGAGAACAACGAAGAAAAATGTTTTTTTCTGTATTGAAGAGAGAAAATCATTTCCATATTAATTATACTATTTATTATGTCTTATATCTTATTTTCGTAGATGTAATTAATTAATACACTCATGATTATTCTGAGAAACACTTTAGGAACCGAAAAATACAAGGCACAGATACAACGAACCGACAAAATAAAATGCCCCACACTTCCGGGGAGTCAGTATTGCCCGCTCGCTGAATATAATATACAACATTAAGAGTATAATTATGTGCAGGTGTAATTTCAGGCTCATGAGACATTTTAGCTTTGTCTCAATGATAACTCTCTTGCGATGCATAATATGGTATTGTAAATTAATGTTCGAAGGCGAATATTCCAGCTTGGTTACCAGCTTATATGCCACCCAATAAAAATGCAAGCCAAGCATTGCAGCCTTTTAAAGAATTCGTTCAGATACTTCATAAAGATCACCCAGATTTCCCCCTTTAATGTGACATTTAAACCTGTCGCAACAATAATTCAATAAACGCCAACATTACATTACGAACAATTATCTTCATTCATATGTTTTATAAAAGTAATGCGACACCGTGCCATAATTTTAATCGTTTCTTCATTATGTCACATGACATCATTCGTTACTTCGTGTGACATTCATCAAAATGAACGTCAGAAAGAAAAGGTTAAGAGCATTTATTCTGAAAGTGGGCAACGTCGCAAATAGATGTCAAATATTTCGCTGTTTTTGTTAATTTGGCAATATTACTGTATGGAAATAAGAAATGTGGCTAACTAGTGAACTAGAATATATTATTAATAATGAATTGCAATTATAACATTGAATTTGATGTTGTAACCGTTTTAGGTGTAAAAAAGTCATTTGGAAAGTTTCCAAATACTTTTTTTACATCTAAAACGAAACACAATAGACGATGTATATTTAGTAACTTAATGACAAGATTGTCAATCGTCGTCCTGAGGATGCCTCGTTGAGAGGCGAAACACGTGTCGATTTCTTACAGGGTTCTCTAACTCTTTAAGAACGGTTAAGCGGATTAAGTTACTAAATATACATCGTCTATTGTGTTTTATGATGGATTTCCGCAAGGTCACGCCTGAGTCAATTAACTATCTAAAACGAAATAATCGGTGTTACGATATTAATTATTGCATTTAATAATCAGGGCATGAGTTTTGACTATCCAAATGAAACGCTCTTAAGAGCGTATCCTTAGCGTTTATTAAGGTACATAGTCGAAAATTCATTCCACTTTGTCCCACCAGTGGGGCGGTTTGGTGGGGCTAAGTGGAGTGATTCGAAAATATGTCTGGTCTCATACTGAATGTATAATACCTATGTATATAAATGTCTGTACAGGGGTTTAAGCATTTCCCTCCTCGACTGTACATATTTCTCTTCAATAAATCTATCTTTACCAAAAAGTAATTAAGTCCCACTGACAAAGGATTCCTTTCGAAATGCATGTGACTGTACAAAAAGCACGTTAAGCCGTTGATATATCGCGATCACAGCCAGCCGCGCGATACTATAGGAGTCTCGGGGATCGCGGGCTCTGATACCTGCACGTACTATTTGTTGCTTTGATTTGGTTTTGTACAAATCAGATGAGGGGGTTGACCGTGTGATTTTGGTAATATTAATGCCCCCTCTACTACTAATAGTAGAGGGGCAAAAGTATGCGGGAAAGTCCTAAAGGGTTACCGTGGTCTCTGGCAACGTATATGCAACTGAAGGACTTAGTCAGTAAGAGTCTGACAAGCCCTTCCGCTCCGCCCAGAGCAAGAGAAGTTATTTAACTAAAACGCCGAAAAAAAAGCAAAGGGGGCAATATTAGTTCGTTGGACATCAAAGGACAAATAAGGCGGTACAAAGGTCCTTCTGCTGTCATCTCGACCCTGGTAAAGCCCTGGCAGGGTTATACTTTTAGGCTGCCTGTCCACTGGAGCGGAGAGGAGAAAAGAGGAGCGGAGATGTGCCAATATTAACCAATAGAATCTTTACTCAGGATCACTGTTCTAAACTCAGTGGCGGAGTCAAGATTCTATTGGTTAATATTGGCACATCTCCGCTCCTTTTTTCTCCTCTCCGCTCCAGTGGACAGGCAGCTTTAATGTTGCTGCCAATCTCGATGTGTTTCCACATTATGAAAGATAACACAAACCTAATAGGAATACTGCAAGGAAACTCTCAGTCATAGTTTCTGTAATGGAAATGCAGATAGCATGAGCTACTATGACAGTGGTAATAAGGTGGCATGAACACTACAAATAACTGTCGGAAAACACTGTTAAAATATTTGCTTTGAAACAGGAGTTCCCAAAACCTTACTCACCCAACCACTGTCAGTAGCAAAGCTTATAAATAATCCGAATGGCAGCTTCCACATCATCCTCATTTGAATAGTCTCGAGTTTTCATAGTAATGGTCCTACTAGAGAAACGTGTGCTCTTTATATTCGATCTCGCGGCACACTCACGGCACACTTGCAGCACACTAGCGGCACACTAGTGGCACAATTGTGGCGCGCGATCAACATAATACGCTTCATTTTTAACATCCACGTTTTCGTTAGTCGAAATGGAGAAGGAAAATATAGGAATGTTTTTATTTTTGTTTGTGCTGCTTGAGGGAGTTTTACATGTCTTACAGGAAGGCTCTACTCTGGGTTTCAAACATTTCTTTGGGAAGGAGTAATCGTTCTCCGGCATGAGTTTTTACTATTCAAATGATAATTTCTTGGCCTGTTTCGGGGACCACCCACGCGCAGCTTGACAGCTAACGGCTTTGCGCCGGCGCGGCGCGTGACAGATTAGAGGGTATATAGGTACTTTTACACGACTGTCGTCGACAATTTATATTATGGAGTGTCTTTCGAAATATACCTAGCTCCGGAATCGAAAATCTATAATATAAGTCGTACTAAAATGATTAGGTACACACGGCTACATATCAAGCTATACATTTCTAGTATAAGCTGGCCTCTCATTGTACGGAAATTCGAGATCATTTATACTGGAAATGTATAGGTAGCTTGATGTACATTTAGCCGTGTGTACATTCTGTCAATTTTCTAGACCAGGGGTCGGCAACACACGGCCCGCGGGCCGCATGCGGCTCGCGACTCTCCTCCTTGCGGCCCGCGACAGTTTTGTAAATGAAAGTCTTTACCTTAGTAAATAATAACACTATGCAGGCGCAATGTTTAAGCGAGCGAGCATTAAAATGAAAGAAGTTTTAATACAGCTACAAAATCAGTTAACGACAGATTTGGTGACTTGAAGCAAACTGAAGATTTTGCAAACCCTTTTTCATGTGATATTGAGGATGTCGCGAGTCATTTACAAACGAACGTGATTGTTCTCCAATCTATTGACAACTTCAAAAACTCTTTCTGTGAAATCAATGATCTTGGTAAGTTTTATGGCAGCTTGCCATCTGATTTTGACGAATTAAAAGGGTTTGCTCAGCAGTTACTTACAATTATTGGCAGTACCTACTTACTTATGCGAACAAACTTTTCAATTCTCAGTTACAGAAAGAAATTATATGCTTCGCGTCTCACAGATGAGCTTTTGAGAACCATTCTAAGAATTTCAACTACAAACAAATAAAAAGCAACTATAGAGATAGATAACTAACAAAACAAAAAAAATTACAAGTGCAGCCCGCCTCTACCTCATTTTGCCACCATGTGGCCCTTGCCTGCTAAAAGGTTGCCGACCCCTGTTCTAGACATTAGGGTTATTTTAATTGTCTGGAAGCTTTCTGTATTATTTAGATTGCTAAATCAGTTGCCATTTTTCATACGTATTTACTTAGTATACGCGGAATCTATTGGAGGTTTCATCTGCTCTTATTTTAATGATTCATTGTTATGCGCAATGGCAACGACTAGTGCAAGAGCAAGACTAGACTAATTAAGGCTAGTTATATCATTCTAGTCGCCGTATCAAATGACTAGCGTGTACTTATTTGTTTGAGCTATGGTTCATCAGCTATGTAACTCATTCATAACTTTATCTCCGATCAATTAGATACGCTTAGGGCCAATTATACTCATCTTTTGGTGGTAGTGTCTTGAGAAGATTTACCACCTGGAAAAGTACAACCATAAAATTATCACAAAGTATCATTGCTCCTTCGGTAAAATTACAAAAGCATGAAGTATTCTTAACCGTGTTGGTAATCGTGTGAAGGACGCAACACATACGGTATATTTTAAGTGGTTTACGAGGGTTTGTCCAAATTACAAAATAGTGGTCATAGTTGATGACTTGATGAGTCAGGTACTCGCAGGCTAATCCGATTTTGTAACAATCTTGCCTTTCCTTTAGATACAAGTTATGTTTGAAAATACTGGAAAAGTTGGGTCATTGCTCCTCACTCTTATATTAGTGAGAGCAGTGGTGGCTCAGTGGCAACGGCCCCAACTTATCGAGTTATAGGTCGTGGGTTCGAACCAGGCGCTTTACTTTATGTAAATAATTTCAACATCATTATTACAGTCCACCACTGGAAGAGAGGAGGGCTTTGTCCCAGCAGTGGGAATATTATAGGCTGAATATACTATACTTATACTTATACTAGTGTGGCTTTCACTGGTTTATTGAGGAGGCTGCAGTAAGAAATAACATGTGAATTATTAACTTCATTCTCGTCAGCATGACCTCTTATGAAAGCATGACGTCATGATCATCATGATCTAGGGGCAACTTCCAGTTTAATTTAGGGGTATGAGGAACAGGGTGTAAAGTTCACTCATCCACCATAGAACAGGGAGGATCCTCCAACCAGACGGGTGTTGTATCTGGCGGGCAACTGCCCATGAGTTGATTTCGGATAGTCTTATCTATGTGTTTCGCTCGGTAAACTCTAACTGCGCGATGCAGGAATTGTGTGTCTTTACTACGTAGTTCGTATGTCGCGGTGTAACCGCTACATCACTCCCCTCCGGAGACCGGAGATCGATAGTGGGCTGAGTCTTGGATCTTGCGATGCTTCACAGTGCCAGCTGTGGTTCCAGTGAGTCGGAACCGGGTGCCGCGTAGTTCGCAGTGAGTCGGAACTGTCTGCGGTGATTCCCCAGTGAATCGGGGTGGCGCTGCGTCGTCATCCAGTGAGTCGGATGTGGTACAGCGCTGGGTTGTGGCTGGCTGCTTGCGTCGACCAGGAGAGGGTAGAATAGGCTCTGCTTGTGGGACCGGCCGGAAGTGCAGGTGCTGTGCCAAGGTTGCTGATGAGGCTGAGGGTGATGACCAGGAATGCGCGTTCGCTGCATGCTGGTGGTCAGGATACCCGTTGAAGCCGTGGGTGCTGGCTGGCTGTGTGACTCGCCTCACGAAAGCTTGCGGGAGTGATGGTGATGACGTCACGCTGAAGTGCTTGCACGAAGGCTGCGTTGACGTTCATACTCGGGGTCACCAATTTAGGGGTATGAGGAACAGCGTGTAAAGTTCACTCATCCACCATAGAAAAGGGAGGATCCTCCAACCAGACGGGTGTTGTATCTGGCGGGCAACTGCCCATGAGTTGATTTCGGATAGTCTTATGTGTGTGTTTCGCTCGGTAAACTCTAACTGCACGATGCAGGAATTGTGTGTCTTTACTACGTAGTTCGTATGTCGCGGTGTAACCGCTACAAACCGGATGCTGCTGAATACCAATAGGTTACATGGAGTGAGTGTGACTGCTTATTTGACCTCCGCAACCCAGTTACTGGGTAACACGATACCCCTTGGCAAAACTGGTTGTCAGCAGAAAGCATGTGTCGAACGTAAGTATTCACATACATCTTGGATGCGTACACATGTCTGATAACTTTTGATAAGGTAAACGATGCAAAGTAAGTAACTAATTAACGCAAGGCAGTTCATTGTCGTGTACAGTTGTAGCTAGTAAATAAACGAGTAAATTAATTAAGAATATCGCAATAAGAACGTAAGATAAAATGTATTGTAATTTATGATAATGAACATTTTTTTAAGGTGAGGAAACAAGGTGGAAAGATACGGGTAATTTGAAGCGTCGTTATTTTTTGTTTGATGTCGTTTTGGCTAACTGTTTAACTTAATCTAAAATTACCTGGTTTCTGAGGTTCTCACATAATGAACCTCGGTCCAATGATTGGGAGTGAGGAAATACAATGTGTTACTCGATAAAATATGAATATGAAAATATGATCCTCTGCATACACATACACAAACACACTCCCTTGGGGGTAGGCAGAAGGTACCTATCGCCACCACTACGATTCTTACACGGGTGACCATTTGCTTCGTTTACGTTCAAACATCTGTTCATATACGCACTTTCAGAAGAACATCACCAATAAGGTGATGTTCTTCTGAAAGGTCTATATTATGTCCTACTAGAGCAGTGGTGGGCCAGTGGTAACGACCCCGAATTACGAGTTGTAGGTCGTGGGTTCGAACCCAAGAAAGCGCTTTACTTTGTGTAAATAATTTGATAAGGCATGTCCTAGAACTAAATATTCGAAGACATGTGACATCTACCAACACGCACTGGGCCGGCGTGATAGATTACAGCCCACTCCCTCTCTCAGAGAGGAGGCCTGTATCCCAGCAACATTGATAATAATAATTATGCTAATTATGATGATGTCCTTCTAGGACTTCTCTACTCTTGAACTCTTGTTCGGTAAATCGGTATTTATTCTTACTTCATATATCTAGTTACGAATTGTGATAACGATGAAGACTAAACAAAAACAACAACATATTCAAATGAAAAAATAATAGTTTTTATATGAGAAGCCGGAAACGACGTTTATTTAAAATAAGATCGGATACAGATACTTTGCATATTTGATAATTATGTGCCTAATAACTTATCGTAGTTCGACTTAATTATAATTTTGTAGGCAAATAACTAAGATAACATCATCTAATTATATAATTAAGTATATGTCTCAAGCCCTTCCACATTGTAAGTCCTTGAAGATTAATGAAAAAAACCCTTTGACTTTGACAAATTAAGAAACATAAATTAAAGAAAAAAAATAATTAATGATGACTTTATCAAAAAAGACATCGTTATAACATCGTACATGTGCGTAGTAAAACTGTAATTAAAACAATTAAAATTGAATAATTGTATTTTTTACCATGAACGAGTCTTTTTTTTAAGTTCAATGTAATAAACGGGGTCAAAGAACCATCCATTTACTCCTAGGTGTGAAGAAATCTTAACTACCTAGTTAATAAATTATTTTATTATGTACCTACTCTAGGTTCATTTATTTTTTTCCCCCCAAAATTAATCAAATTAAATATTTATCACAACCGGTATAAAAAAACACAGACTAAGCACTTTTCCTTAGCAAATTATATTAACTACGCTGTCAGTCTAGGCAAAGACTCTAACGGCCCTGAGACTTGCTCATATCCTCTAGACCAATTATTATTGACCAACTAATTTATTCACAAACTTAATTCTATAACCTAGGTATTAGAAAGGAAACATTCAATCGATAAGGATTGCACATGCACAATGTGCATGCGCACATGATGCATAAAAATCTTCCTAGCCTTTTTTCCCAACTATTTTGGGGTCGGCTTCCAGTCTAACCGGATGCAGCTGAATACCAATATTTTACATGGAGCGACTGCCTATCAGACCTCCACAACCCAGTAACTGGGTAACAGGACCAACGACTTAACGTGCTTTTCCGAGGCACAGAGGAGTCTCGGTATGTGAAGATGGTCACCCATCCACTGACCAACCCCGGCAAGCGTAGCTTAACCTGTTGGATCGACCCGTGCGGCTTGTTATTACTTAGCCACGAAAATATGACTAGTCCTGGATATAGACCTTCCTCAAAGCTTTCTATAACGACCGTACCGCACTCCCTCCTTTTTGGCTTCATCATTCATCTGTTCTGCGAATCATATAGGTTTGCATTTGCTACATAAGGTTGTTAATTCTTTTTTCCGATTACCTTGGTTCACCGGCGAATCTCATAATTTTTGAACCTCCTACAATGCCTGTATTCCTCAGCTAAGTTCCCACCGGAAATTATCACCAATTATCGCCAATTAATACCAGAAGTAACCAAAGCTCAAACACTAAATCGAATCTTCACGTCAAGCATGTCAAGGGTAAGCATTGACCATCAACAATAATTGCTAGGAACAAAGCCTTTGTGTCATTTAATTGGAAATGTAACTATGTGAACCATGTATGAAGTCTTTGCTATTTTTGGTAGGTTGGCAAACAAACCGACGACCCTGAAGGAAAGTGGTTTCAGTTGAATATCTGACACCTGCACAGCTTCAAAAGGGAGGTTGAGTCAGTGGTATAAAGAGGTGCAGTCATCCTTCACTCTCAAAATCGATAGATGGCGCAGCAATCCGACACGATCGGGGAGAGATCAAGCGCAGGTCCCTGCACGAGTCATTACATTTGCTGAATACTATTTCGTGAAAATATGACGACTTGTAGCAAAAATAATTTAGAGAACTATTTATTAATGATTTAAAAGATAATTATTTAGTAATACTTTTTTCATAATTAGCCCGTAATGAATTTAGAAAAACAGACAAAAAAGAAGACCATAGTCACCAGAGAGCCGATTACAAATCCCCATGTATAGACTTGACAAACTGGATCCCCATAAATAAGAAAAGGAAGAGAGGCAGGCCTTTCAAAAGGTGGGTAGACGAAATAGAAAAAATATCTGGCAAATTATGGGCAAGAACAGCTAGATTACGGGATGAATGGAAACATTTGGAGGAGGCTTTTACCGCCTCAGGCGGTCCTTACATAGAGGAAACAAACATTAGTGATACTAACACGCAATACTAACAAATATAAAGTTAAGATTTTTTGTTTCATTACTAACACACTAACATACTTTTCTCATAGTCTGTGTATTGTAAGGAATGAATAAAGCTATTTTTATTTTATTTTTTATTTTATGTATAGACTTATTACTTACTTAGAATTTATAGGGTGAGCACAAAATCAAAAAATACATAGTCTTAATTTTGATATCATATAACAACGTAAAACAGCGCCGTCATTTGCAAAAGACGTAAAACTATTCAATTTCACGTCGTGGTACATTGAAGAAATCTCCTTAAAAACAATGTTGGAATCTTAAAACTTTATAATTATTCATTTGATTTAAAAATACAGAAGTCCATCAATAAAATTCAACTTCTTTCATTTGCCATTTTGCACAGTCGCTATCATGCACAAAGCATATCCTGCACAAGTGCACATAATTATATAAAGCAGCTACATATCCACATACACCCAAAACCACAAACTGCTGAGTCATAAAACGCAATATGTATCATGAACCATTACGAATATGTTTCACACATAAATAACTACGTATGATACGTGCGTTGTATTGTGGCGTAATAGTTAAGGTGGTTGTGCATTAGAGTGTAGTGCAACCTAACTAGCGACCCGCCCTGCTTCGCACCGTTTTACGACTTGGCAAAATATCAAGATTTTTTTATTATTTTGTAAGTTTAATAATGTGTTGTACACAATCATAATCATAGTTTTTAAGTAAGATGTAATACTAACACCATAATGGGCCTTGGTGTCTGACAATAAAATATTTTATTTTTTATAAAGCTAATTATTTGAATGATGGTGAGAACCTTATCAAAATCCGTTGCACAGCCAGACACAAAAAGCGACTTTAATTTATAATGTGTATTCATCATCATCATCATTCTCCTGCTCTTTATCCCAATTTATTAGTGGTCGGCGCAACATGTCCCTTTCTTCCATACTTCTCTATTAGTCGTCATCTTGGTAGTCACCCCCTTTGCCTCACGAAATTTTCCTCATTTCTCCGCATCACATGTCAATACCAACCGATTACCGAATTTATAATGTGTATTATCATCATTAATTTAATCTGCAACAATTTTTTAAGACTAGAACTGTCACGTTCGTTATTTCCAGTAGATATAAGATTATACAACATTTGGTAAAAAAATTTGGCAAATTAACATTGTGATTTTTCGAATAGAAAAAAAAACCTATTTACCATAAAATAAAAATAAAAGGTTTGAATTCTATTAAATTGTACCTACCTATTGCCTAAATTGTCATGAAAACTTCAGTATTCTTTTAATAATATTTTAGAAGAACCCACACACAAAATAACTATAACGATCGATATTTCAATCCCCTTACCTAAGGCTTATCGCTATAAAAGCCTCCGTGTATGGGCACTCTAGTCTCTAAGATTTATTTTACGATATCGCCCACGATAAATCATAAACGGGCTTATTATTTGCATAAGGTAGAACCTTAGAAAAAGCTAGATATTTTTTCTAAGTTTTTCAATTCATGAAATTTTAGCTATTTTAAAGTGTAAATCTAGAAACTGCGTATGTAAATATCTCTAGATAACTAATTCAATTTGTCTTTGATAAGTTGATATTACTGGTATAGACCGGTGCCTGTGAATGTAATGTAAAAATAATGTTTAATTAAATTAAATGATTTCAAACACAATATAAATTGTCTGTGAATAAATTGAATTAAATTAAAAATGAACTGAATGTAAAGTCAGAATAAATAATTGTTTAATAAATTGACTACC